>VSMD01021341.1:0-71687 GCA_008750895.1 Mirza zaza
GTGCCATCTATGATCTTCTAAAAAATAAGTTTTCCATCTGGTTTCAGTCAGAACCACTAGCTTCACAGACTTGTATTGTATAAAAAGTTTAATTCTTTCTGCCATCTCCAACCCAGTCCATTATATCATTTGCTGTCATCAATATGACTTCATTTCTCAATGCAGTTGGCTTTCTTAGGTCTTGATTTGTTTACTGTCTTGTAAGATTTCAACTCCACTTTAAACTTTTTTGTCAACTCCTCACATAAAAAAAAACTGTTGGTCTGGCAGAGTGGCTCACACCTGTAATCCTAGCACTCTGGGAGGGCAAGGAAGGAGGATCACTGGAGGTCAGGAGTTTGAGACCAGCAAGAGTGAGATCCTTTCTGTATTAAAAATAAAAAAAATTAGCTGGACAACTAAAAATATATAGAGAAAATTAGCCGGGCAAGGCGACGAATGCCTGTAGTCCCAGCTACTTAAGAGCCTGCAGCAGAAGGATCGCTTGAGCCCAGCGGTCTAAGGTCACTGTGAGCTAGGCTGACAACTGGGCTCTCTAGCCTGGGTGACAGAGTAAGGACCTGTCTCAAAAGAAAAAAAAGGAAAATGAAAGAGAAAACTGTTGACCAAGAGTCTTATATCAAGGCAAGCTATCTATCAATAATAAAGGCAAAATAAACATATTTTGGGCAAGCAAAACCAGAAAATTTATTGCTAGCAGACCCACCTTACAGACAATATTAAAGTTTTTATAGGCTGAAAGCAATTTCTCACAGATAGTCATTTGAATTCACATAAAATAAGAATGAGCAACAGGTAAATAATTATGTCATTATAAAATACAGTATAAAAGCACATTTCTTTTCCTTTCCTATCTTAACTCATCTAAGACATTATATAAAAGTATGAGTATAATTTTATTGCTGAGCCTATTACAAATTTAAATTTAATATATTTTTCAATAACAACACAAAAAAAGGCAAATAAGAACAAAGCTGTTTTTTTTTTTTTTTGAGACAGAGTCTCACTTTATTGCCCAGGCTAGAGTGAGTGCCGTGGCGTCAGCCTAGCTCACAGCAACCTCAAACTCCTGGGCTCAAGCAATCCTGCTGCCTCAGCCTCCCAAGTAGCTGGGACTACAGGCATGTGCCACCATGCCCGACTAATTTTTTCTATATATATTAGTTGGCCAATTAATTTCTTTCTATTTATAGTAGAGACGGGGTCTCGCTCTTGCTCAGGCTGGTCTCGAACTCCTGAGCTCAAATGATCCGCCCACCTCGGCCTCCCAGAGAGCTAGGATTACAGGCGTGAGCCACCGCGCCCGGCCAAGCAACTGTTTTTATACCACTGAAGTCTCCCTTCCCCTGTCTTTCCTTACCAACATTTTCACCAACTCTTCATATTTTAAGGATTAAAACTATCTAGAAGCACTTCCTCTTTAAGAAAAAATTTAAAAAATAATTTCATCATCTTTATTATTTCTCTACGTACACCTAAACAAGGAGTTTGGGTACTAACTCAACGAACTTCATGGAAAACAGTTAAAATATTTGGGAAAGTACCAGATTAGCAAATTTTCCACCAAAGTCCTCTTCACTTAGCTCCGGAAGTGAGTGTCCAACAGACGCCTCCTGTGGCAGTGTCCCTGTCAATGGGAAAGAGGGACATCGTGGTCTCAGTGCCACTGGACATGGAACAGAAGGAAGCAGGACGTTCTGTGACACACAAGTCAAGGAACATACCAGCTTCTTCCTGGGCTCACCACAGTGTTGTTTTCAGAAACCAACACTGAAAATTTTCCCAAATGTTTGGAAGTTATTTTGTTTTTTAAAGCCTGGCTTATGTTTTGCTTTATCCAAACAGACAAAGACAGGCACAGACCAGAGATAAGACCCACCAAATCGACCTCCAGATAGACGTTCACGACTCCACTTGTGCATCTCACAAGGACCTCAGAAGGACCATCTGAAGACAGACCCTGGGAGCAGCCTAGGCCATTTTGTCATGCTCTGAATGGTCATTTAAGCTCACATTATAACAAAAAGCCAAATCACAAAAGAAACTAGTATTAATATTCCTACTGTAGTGAGATTCTTAACCCATTTAGTCTGTAACTTCCAGAATTTTTGGTCTACATTAAGTCAACGTAACTTGTTCCAAGCTCAGATGACTTTAGTCTCTTCCCCCAATTGCCCCCTGAACACCAAACCCAATGTAGCTTCTGCTCTCGAGACAGCATCTTGGCAGACCCACCTGGGTCCGTGCTCCTGGACTCCTGGAGTTGTCTACTTTCCTGGAGAGATGGTGTGCCAGGTGGCAGGCCATGCCCTGGGTACAGAGCTGCAGGATCAGGCCTGGAGGGCTCTGTGAGGCCAGGTGCAGATCCTGGCAGTCCATAGCCAGGACCCGGCTGGAGGGGGCCTGGGGGCGGCAGGACTGGGAACATCGGAACCCTGGCAGGGTTGGCTAGCTGGCCATCGGAGAATGTCTGTGGAACTGCACAGGGGCAGTGAAGAAGAAGTCAAAGGTGACAGAGGTTAACTCCGATCACTAGAAGGAACTGACTGGTGTACACTAAACACGTTTAGTACTAGTTATTTCGAGTAGCCACACTGCTTTCATTAAGGGGTTGGAGATCCAATAACCAAAGCAAAAAGTGCTGAAACTACCACCCCATCAGCAGTTTGGAGAAAAGCAGAACATTTACTTCCTAGGGGCCGGGGGCAGGCACAAGGTGGGGCACAGGCTCCTGTCTAGTGCAGAACCCAGTGCAAGCTGGTGAGTGGCCTCTGGACACACAGCTCTGCCACGTGCACTGACTCCTCTCTTTCACTGCCAGAGTCAAACAGGCCACTCGTTTATCCATCCATCCATCCACCCATGCATCCGTCCCTCCATCCAACTCAATATATATCCAGGGAGAGCTGCTGCCTGCCACCACCATGCCAGGGAACCGGACACATCAGAAACAGAACAGACAAGGAGTCCTGATGGGGGGAGGTGGAGGTTGGATAAACCAATTAAGAAGATAAAATAAGAGCTAAGAAAGACAATTGGCCAGGGAGTGGTGACAGGGCATCTATGGGTGAAGAGAGGTGGACAACAGGAGGGGAGGTGGCAGTGGCCTGGGTCATAAGCACAGCTGGAGCACAAAATGGGGGTGGGGAGCAGTGCAGGAGGTTGCAGGACCAACCCCGCAGGGCTGTGGGCACTGTGAGGAGTCTGTGCTGTCCTCAGACAAGCGGGGGACCCTGAAGGGTGTGGGGTACATGCAAGAGGTGGGCGGGGAAGGAAGGGTGCTCATCAGGCAAGCAGTGAGGGCATGATGTGGGTAGGATGCGTGACAAGATTTACTGACAAACTAGAGGTGCAAATGAGAGAAGGAGGTTTGGGCTCCAACTCCTAGAAGAATATGGGTTGCCCTTCCTGAGACGGGGCGGATGAGGAGCGTCCAGTGCCCGTGGGGGACCCAGCCAAGACATGGTACGTTTGAGAGGTCCCTGGAGAGTGTGTGGGCAGGCCGAGGACACAGCTGACGTCCAGGGCACAGGGCGGGCTGGCTGGCGTGGGAATGACAGGGTTGTCAGCATATGGCTATTTGCAGCCATGAACTTGATGAGCTCCCGAGGAGAGGAAGCTTAAGGAGAAAAGACAAGCTCCCCAAACCACTGTCGTTCTTGGCTCTCCTGGCAGCAAACACAAGCATCCACATGCACAGCAGTCCCTGGCAAGGTGCGCAGGCCCCTGCCTGGCCAGCGCGAGCGTGGACTCACCTGAAGGCAACAGCCGCACACCCTGGCTCAAGTGATCGGTGCTGGGCGCAGGCACCACCAGCAGCAGGTTATCAGGCTCCAGATCCGCCTGCTGAGCGAGTCCTGGACCATCCAACTGTCCCACCTCAGAGCTGGGCGTGCTGGGACACTGCTGGGGGAAGGCTCCGTCCTGACTCCACACCACAATCCCCTCCTAAAGGAGAACCAAGTCCAGCCCTGTGGATGCACGTCTGGCAGCCTGCAGCTTACCGCAACAGCCCTCTCCCCAGCCCAGGCCACCCTGGCTCTGCTTCAGGACAGCGTGAGGCCACTGAAGCCCTTTCTGAGGAATTAGGAAATTCTAACGACACATAAACTTTATGACTATATTGTTTAGATTGAATACTTTTGGTGTGAAAACAACAGACAAAAACCACCCTGTCAAATGTCTCTGTGCCAAGTCCTAAGAGAAGGCCGTCTTGGTATAAAAGCAAATACTGTACCTTGATCTGCTTCTCCACATGTTGCAGGTGAACCAACCAAGCAGGCTCGACAAAAGATTCCTCTTCCGGCTTCTCTTTCAGCTGAGGATCGAAGAGTCGTAACTGGGAAGCTACCTAGACACACATGAAAAACAAAAGCCCACTGCTTGCCATCACCAGTTACAACCAGGTGATGGCAAGCAAAACCATTTTCAAAACATATCGTACTCGAACAAATACAATTTCAGTGTTAAATTAGAGGTAAAGCTTTAGTTAGCTACAGAGATGTTCCTAAAGTGTACTCACATGACATGCCCAGAATAGATGACACTGGGTCATCAGAAACAACCTGCCCATGAGGTCACTGCAGGTGAGCCACTGGCCACATGCATGTGATCAGCAGCTCCTGGGGCTACCATCTGATTACGCAGACTTGACTTTACTCATCAAAATGCTGAGCTGACCCAGAACGTACGTATCTTGGGGGGTGCAGTGGGGGATGAAAGTCAGGGGGGCAGTGGGTGGTACAGATAAGACAAGTTTGGCCTTGTGTTAGCGGCTGCTAATGCTGGGGGAGGAGGCCATAGGATTTGTTAATTAGTCTTTGTACTATGACATAGGTATAAAAATTTCTAAAATAAATTTCTGTAGCTATCACATGAGCACATTTTCAGAAATGGAGCTAGCGGGGGGATGGGAAACACCTGACCCAGCCCTGCTGGGCCGCCACATGCCAGGCTCCCACCGGTGCTCCCTGCCCCTGCCCTGTGTGCTCCTCACTGCGCTCCTGGTGGCCTCGTGGCCCCATTTCACAGGAAGGAGTGGAGCTTGCAGTGATGCAGTCAAGCTCTAGACTCCAGAAGCTTAAGCTCTTAACCACCAGACTAAACTGGCTCAAAATAAGAATGTTCTGGAGAAAGATGCAATACACAACATCCCTGCCCAAGCACATTTCAAGATCTTCGTCCATCCAAGAAGTAGGTTCCAAGTGTCTACTGCAATGAGTGTCCAAGTCACGACGCCATGCCCGAGCCCAGCATTCCCAACATGCCCCAGCAGCCCAGTCAGTCGGTGCCACGGGGAAGGCAAAGAGACTAACCTGAATCAGCTGGCTGATCAGCACCGGGGAATACTCGTGTGGCCGCGTCAGGATGCTTTTAGCAATCACTTCGCAGTAATGAAAGGCTTGTGTGGCAAGCCCCATTTCAGCCAGGCGGCAAGAGTAGATGAATTTAAACACCTAAAACAAACAAACAAAGCTTAGCTGTCCTGCAGCATTCCCTGTCATTCCTAACAGCCCTTGTAAGCTGTGAGTTATTCCGTACGTTCTGGTTACACTGTCTCCCTTCCCTGCTTGCCAATCACGTACCAGCCCCCATTCCCTGAGATGCTGTAAGATCCAAGTAAACAACTAAGCTTTTGAGAAACTTGCTCTGCTTTCCCTCAACACCTGTAGCAGAGCCACGAGGCTCATAACGAGAGCAACACTCAGAGAGACACTCTGAGACCACGGCCCGCCATGCAGCTGCAGACATACCAGAAGCATGTCTACTAGTGCTTTATATGTGTTCTGCACACAAACACACACACACAGTACCGTGTCAGATAACACCTTCACCAAATACTAAAAATAGCTGATATAAAACTTCGTGAAATCAAGTACTGAAGGTTTTCAATGTTTAAAATATTGGGAACCAAAATGCAAACAAAAATTCTGAATTCAATATGGTTTGGTTTTTGAGCATTATAGATCAAATGTCTTCCCAAGAAGATTTCCCAAAAATGGCATCATTTTTTGCATAAGAACTCAAAAACCCCAAACAACCCAAAGCTTGTCAGCACTGACTGCCGGCTCACGCGGACGCCTACTCACCTGGAAGTCAGGCAGGGGACCACTCTGGGCCCCTAGCGACCGGGCATATTCGTAGGCTTCTGTCCTCTGAATGGCTTCATTGGTTGCAAACTTGAAAAACGGCAAACTGTCAAGGAAATGAATTATTCTGATTTTAAAAAATGGCCAATTATTGGCATAGTCAACCTTGGAGCACATAACTCAGAAGCATGTCCCACAATGTAACAAAGATTCGAGGCAGGCCATCTCTGAATTAGCTACAGGAGAGGGAATTTTTTTTCTTTCCAAAGGAAAACAGATACTACATTTACTTGATTCCTTACCTGTGATTTGATCCAATTAAGACAAGCTTTGTAGATTTCTTTGTATAAACCCCAAATCCAACTTGGGCCATAAGGTAGCAGAAGTGTGCAGCTTCGAGGAGACCTTTTGAAGCTGAAGAGACACAAAACAGGCCAAGTCCCCATCACTGGGACTCCTCACAGAAACCAGAGGGTTAGCAGAAGACACTGCAAGGACAGGCTGAAGGAACGAAGACGCCTGTGGTCCCCACCACTTCTGCCGTGACTCACACCTCGAGCCCCGCCCCCGCTCCATAGCCGCCACCCCCGTCCCAGCACCCGACCTACCCAGAGTGTCGCCCATCGTGGCCATCGTCCTGGACTCCACATCCACGTTGTTGTTCAAGTTGGACAAGACCATGGCGAGGTGTGGCCTCCAATCTCCCCACTTCTCGTCTCCACAACACTAGAATCAGGAAAAAAAAACCAGACCCTCATCCTGGGACGAGCACAGCACTCTCACTTGTGACGCTGAGCCCCGGGAGCAAGCCTGGTCAGAGTGCAGGCCCCGTCCTGGAAGCAGTGGCTCACGGAGTAAAGTCCAAATGGAAGGGCCATGGCGAGCCGTCACGTACCATGGACGCGGCGGGCATCCGGCCGGACATGAGCTGGTAGACAGTCTGCAGAGGGTCGTTGATGGGAAGACTGTTGGCAAACCTAGGGGGACACGAAAACACAAAGACCTACCTCTGGCTCAGTTTTTAAAAAGTCTGATCTTAGCCCTTTTATTTAGTGAGTAGACTTGTGTTTAGGCACATCTCAGTATTTAAAAAAACAAAACAAACCCTTAAAGATGAAGGAATTCACTGAGATTTTATAGAAAGTGTTAAAAACCATTCAGTTAGTAAAAAAAGATGTAAAGACCCTCAGCAGTACAGCCCAATCAGGAGGGCCGAGCAGGCCCGAGGCCCCGCGTGGCAGCACCACAGCAGGAGTGAGATGCAGCAGCTGTCCACGCCGGGAGGTTCCATACCTGGTCATGACGCGGGCGTGTGTCCGGCTGTCCATCTTACTTGCAAGTAGCAGAGCGTGACCCCACAAGCTGTTCTTCATTGCAGACTCTAAGGCATCCTGCAAAGCAGTTCAGTGGTTGTGCCAATCACCAGAGTCACTCAGGTGATTGTAACAGAGGATACTGCCACGTGCCATACGCACTGATGGGAAAGGAGAAAGGGCTGACAGCAGACTGAGAGACAAACCCACCAAAGGCAGTTTAGATATTAAAGAAAATCCAGTACTTGATCATTTTCCTTAGTTTCAAAGTCCCTGTGGTAGATGTCACTGTGTTTATTACCCATTTTCAGCATAAAGAACAAGCAGGGACAACCAAGAAGTGTCCTCGTGCCCACACCATCCTGCCCCTGAGAGGTGCCGCACAGCAACCCTCACTCTCTATTCAAGGTGCTGAGGGCCCCCCATGGGGATCTGCCCAGCACAGGTAGCCGCCTCCCTTACCCTAAGTAATTAGGGGTACAACACACCTCAACGCTCACAACTTCCGGCTAAGAAGCAAATGTTGCAATAGAGATAAATGTTAATCAAAGCTAACAGGTTTCAATCAGTTGTCAAATGTCCACGTCGAAATCATAATGATCGAATATGACCTTTCTCAGTTTACTGGGATACACGAGCACAGAGAACTCCAGGCCTATCAGGCGTCCCTGCTGCTCAGAGCCACACGAGCCAGTGCGACCGGCCTCTCACCCTGAGTGAGTCCTGAACAGATGACGCCCACCCGGGAGCCCCCTCCCACGCACACACTGTCCAGCAGGCTCACTCGGGACACATCCTTCCCCTCCCCAGAACAGAGTCCGATCTCAGTCCCTCCCTCCCTTCTGCAGGGCTCTGGAGGCACTCTGGGACCCAAGTCCCCTCCACACAGGTGTGACTAGAGCTGCTCAGCGGTACATACCTGCTCTCCCCTGCCCTCAGCCTTTGCCATGACATGCCTATGCCTGGCCCGCGCTCGGCACATCCTCCCGACTCCCAGCCTCTGTCCGCGGGAGGGACTGTAGGCTGACACCCAGCTTTGTGAGAATGGGTTTGTCTCATGCATGTTTTTAACCCTGAGACTCGGCACATGGCAGGGACGTAGCCTGTGCTCAACAAATGCGTCTGCTTGCTAAATGACTGAAACAGAACGTGCAAGTCGTTGGCACTGGCAATACTCAGAAGGAAACCAACATCAACACCTTCAGAGAGATGACATACAAGGGACCGGATATCTCATGAATGGCGAGACCCAGGACACCACTGACACACCCGAAAGCAAGGCTCTGCCCCTCGCCCGGTGCACACCTGAAGACACCTGGGGCTCTGTGACTCGGGGACAGCTTACCTTCTTACGGCCGTAAAGCAGCAGCTCTCTGAACCTCTCGGTCTCCTTCTCCAGCGTGCTGGCCGTGGCCGGCTGGCTGTCCGTGAGGAACGAGAGTTGGGCCTCGCCAGGTTCCTCCTCTTCCACGTGCTCCACAGCCTCGTTAGTGAAATCGATCAGGTTTGCCTCGTTGGGGGACTTCCCAGGGAGCCACACTGTTCTGTGGTCTCGTAACAAAAGCTCCGCAATGTCTGTTCCCACCACGGTCTGTAAGGGTAACGGGGTGGGAGGGAGTACAGAAGGCGTGACCAGGAACAGAATTTCCAGTGAGGTGACAAATTTGCTGGTTGGGTGAGGACCCTCAATACACATTATACACACTCTGGCCACAGCCAGGGACATGACAGACATACCTGCAGCCCCCCTGAAAAGCTGACAACAGCTGGGCTAAAACTTCAACTCACTCCAAAACTATGTTTCTCTTTGCTCCCCCATCCCTGAACTGCTGCTGAGGCACCCGGGCCCGAGGGAGCCCCTGACAGCAGCACTGCCCACTGCCCACAGCCAAGGACACAGATCCAGCCCAGATCCTTGGCAGGATCAAGCAACCTCAAGACTAGATGCCAACGAAGAGAAACATGGCAGGAGTAAAAACACACATACCCCATTCTGCCTACACAAGAGAACGATGAAATTCCAAAGAAGACTTGCGGACTCTCTGTCAATTAAATTTTCGTCCTGCAAACACTTTGTAGCCTTGTTCTGTGCAAAGTTAATGACGTCCACTTTATGGGTGTCACCTCTGCAAAGGAACAAACACGCAGTGAACAGTAGTGTCTCCGAGGCCAAGCTCAGCAACTGCTACTGCGCAGACATCAGGGAACTCCCAGTAAGAACATACTTGCCGAGCGGCCCCGGGAAGGCCCGCATCTCCTCCTGCTCAGACGTGTGCTGCAGCAAGGTCTACAAGGAGAGGGGACAGAGTCGCTCACATGGGGCCAGCAGCACTGAATGCCTGAGCCACCTTTGCTGGCTACACTGGCAGACTGCATTATAGACACTGCCCCCGAGAGGGGGGCCTGCCCCACCACGTGGGGTGAAGGCTTAAGGTTGTTTAATGGAATAGTCACATATGGCTACAACAGTGATTTTCAAACTTTAAGTAGTGAGATCCATTTTCCCCCCAAACTCTGAAGCAGGGCCCCAACACGTGTAACAGAAGAGGCTGCAGGTCGGGGTGCCTGCAGTCTCCCTGAGCTCAGCAGCACCTGGCCCACCCGGCACTGCACCAAGGAGCACCTCAGCCATCACTGAAAGTTACCAGGACAGCGAACAGATGCGAACTAAGACAGAAGATGCAAATGCAATAAAACCAAGTCTAACACCCTACGTAGATGCTTCAAATGCTGACTTCTAGGAGGAAAATGGTATGACCAAACAGAGCAAAAAGCCTACAGCTTGAAGATTCATAGGAATAAACATTTTCCACGGTTGTATGTCCAGACACAACAACCGGCAGCTGAAGACAACAGCTTCAGAGCACACATGTGAGCCACCCGTGGCGTTACCTCCATGCTATGGATCTCAACCAGCGCAGGCTGTCCTTCGGAAGGCAGGTTTGGAAGCACTTTGATGAGCTGGCCACCAGGACCAAACCTGGCACAGATATGAGGCACTGAAAATTTTTCAGGAGAAGTTGGTCTTGATGGAACTATATTTAAAAAATTAAAAAAGAAACAATCAATTTGTCAATTTTTAATGCTTCTGAGCCAGATCAATGCCTAGATTTTCAAATGACCACATAGCTGAAACCATAGGTTAGATTTAGCATTATAAAATGACTTTCAACTGAAAGTCAGTAATTGTTGGCCGGGCGCGGTGGCTCACACCTACAATCTTAGCACTTTAGGAGGCCAAGCCAGGTGGATCTCTTGAGACCAGGAGTTGAGGCCAGCCTGAGCAAGAGAGACTCTGTCTCTATTGAAAAAAAAAAAAAAAAAAGAAAAATTAGCTGGGCATGGTGGTGTGCTCCTGTAGTCCCAGCTATTCAGGAGGTCAGGGCAGTCTAGCTCTATCTCAAAAAAAAAAAAAAAAAAGAAATTCTTAAATATCTGTAATACTTGTTAAATATCTACAGTAAAAGAAGTAGAACCTAAGCATATGTCAGAAAAACGTTTAAATTGTTAAAAATGAGACCCATTCTTGTCCATAATGAAAAAGTCCTGTAGATAGCTCCCAAGCCCTTTCTACAGGTATGGGGGCTCCTCCCAGGCCCTCCCTGCTCCCGAGCTCTCTCACAAATGCAACTTCCAACTGACTATCACAAGCAAATCTCAAAAATGACAAAAGTCAACACCTTGAAACAAAAAGAAACTTAAGGCTGGGTGCGGTGGCTCACGTCTGTAATCCTAGCACTCTGGGAGGCGGAGGCAGGTGGATTGTTTGAGCTCAGGAGTTCGAAACCAGCCTGAACAATGAGCGAGACCCGGTCTCTACTATAAATAGAAAGAAATTAATTGGCCAACTAATATATATAGAAAAAATCAGCCGGACATAGTGGCGCGTGCCTGTAGTCCCAGCTATTCGGGAGGCTGAGGCAGGAGGATGGCTTGAGCCCAGGAGTTTGAGGTTGTTGTGAGCTAGGCTGACGCCACGGCACTCACTCTAGCCTGGGCAACAAAGCCAGACTCTGTCTCAAAGTAAATAAATAAATAAATAAATAAAACATAAAGAAACTTAAGAGCCAAGCACAGTGGCTCATGCCTGTCCAGCATTTAGGGAGGCCAAAAGTTTGAGACCAGTCTGGACAACACAGAGAGACTCCATCTCTACAAAAAATAAGAAAAACTAGCCGGGCCTGGTGGCGCATGCCTGTAGTCCCAACCACTCAGGACACTGAGGCAAGAAGATCACTTGAGCCCAGGAGTTCAAGGTTGCAGTGAGCTATGATGACACCACTGCACTACAGCCTTGGCAACAGAGACCCTGTCTCAAAAAAACAAAAACTCTTTAACTGAAGTAATACTTTAAGAAAGAAAGTCCATTGTTATATTCTATATAACTTTACATATATTTTTGCAGTTTTCACAAACAGCATTTGGCCAAACATTTTAAAAGGGAAGTTAGAATGTGCCACCTGGGACAACTGCCACCTGGGACAAGTGCCACCAGGAACAGGAGCCTTCCAAAGGGAACAAGAAGTTCCCTCCAACCTACTCAGCGTGCTCAACATTGGAGACACAATCAGGGGCCACCCAAGGGTCTGGGTGCTCGGGACCACATTGGAGAAACACGGGTGTGGAGAGATAGCCACTCTTAGACCTGCGAGCCCCACGGCAACCGAAGAGAAGGCATCGGCCTGTCCTGACTTGCTCTGCCACTCACAAGGACGGGCTAGGACAGAGCCTGTCACAAACACCAGTCACAGCCCTGACTCCACATCCTGACCCCAGGTTGGCAGCCACCCTGCAAGTGACCCAGCGTCCACCTGCCCTGCTGCACACGCACCTTGCTCCACCGTGGACCAGCCGCTGTCTGTGGGGTAGCCATACTCTGGGAAGCCCTGGGCACCACGGAAATTGCTGCCGTAGGTGCCGTAGGCATAATCACCACGAAAGGAGCCTGGAGGAAGTGGGGCCTCATAGGAACCGGCTGTTACATTGTGACTTCTGTAAATCTGACTCTTGGAAAACAAAGCGAATGGGTAAGTTAGTTCCCCACGAACACTAGTAGGTATGTTGCCATAACTGCAACAAAGAAGGTACCTGTGCTTGACAGAACCGTCCACCGTGTCTCTGGGACAGGGCAGCAGATCCTCACCACAATCCCCCAACCCCGAACGCCATCCTGCCAAGCACACCTGCTGCGAGTGGGAGCTGAGGCTGCTGCGGCGGCTGGGCAGGCTGTGCGCGCTCCGCAGGCTCCGCGCAGAGTGCTCACTGTGGACGCTGCGCCTGTCTGCCTCCTCCCCATAAGGGTCTCTGTGGGGCTCTGGGTCATCGTCAAAACTCCCGGTGAAGCGAGGGTCATACCGCCAGGGGTCATCACATTTCTCAGGCCTACAGGAAGCAGGGGCCAGAGGCAAACAAAGGGCAGTTTCAGAGGACTGCTCGGGGCAACGTGCAGCTGCCAGACAACAGGCCAAGGCCCGGCAGGTCCTCCTACCCCCGGCTGCCCTGCCATTCCCAAGATACCTTTACCCTAAAGAGTATGAGTTAGAGCTGACACTGCAGTGCGTCACATGACAGCAGCCCACAACTCAGACTCTTGTTCCTGATTTTAGAGAACTCAAGTGCATCTTGACGGTGGTCACAACTCTGGGTACAGACATGACAAATGAGGGATGAGACATGTGTGAACCAAGACCCCTAGATGCTTCTGAAGCCACTGCAGGAGCACTCATTCTGAGGCTGGGTCTCCTCTAACAGCCCAAGAGCTGGCAACGCTGGGCGGGCCTGGTCTATCCTTCCTTTCTCAGACAGTGACCAAAACATTAGACAGCTGCTCACCAGAAACCCCCAAACTACAACTCTTTGATAAACTCCAAAGACACAAGGACAGATGAGCAAGAACATATGTTTGTTTGCCACTGGCCTCCTTTATCCCAGTGTGGTTACCAACCTGTCACCGTAGGCATAGGGTTCTTTCCTATACGGGTCGTACTCCACGTCACACCAGTACCTCCGGTCACAGGCGCGAGGGTCCTTGAATCTAGCACTGTAGTGGAAACGATCCCAGCGACCTGGATCTGTGAGCAAGGACTTAATGGATTAATACAGTAACATGCAAAACAAGCAACTCCTCTGGATTTCACTACAGAAGCTGCACCCCGCCTAAGAATGCCTTAAGGACTCCTGGAGAAACCAAACTTTCCTCCTGAAAGTCAGCAGAACATGAGGAAATGACAGCTACAAGGTCCCAGAGGACCCCAGCTGTGTCTCGCCTGTATATTTATTACCTAATTTTTCTCTAAATACAAGTGCTTTTGATTAAAAAGAAAAGATAACTTTAGAAGAGATGCTAAAAGATTTATTAACTTCTTTTTCATAGTTACTACTTAATAGTCAATCCTGTAACTATAAAATTTACTAATATTTCTTCTCCTTAAGGTGATCCGGAAGATTTTTTTAAAAATCACCTCAATATTAAAAGGTTATTTTAAAGGGCACATTAACATTATAAACAAAATGGGATGTACGCTTTTAGCAAGTACATGCAGAGTTTATATTTAAAACAGGCGCAAACACTAGAGGGCAGAAGCAGCCCTCTAGGAAGCAGAATGGGGGGCTGGCACCAGTGGGACCCCAGAGGGGCTGCAGGGCTCGGAGCATAGGACATAGCCACGGCAGGAGCGACCAGAAGCTCTTCCCAGGGACATGGCCACGCTCTTCCCAGGGACATGGCCACTGTGCCACACATGCCACAGGGAAGCACCCTAGAACGAGGTCGTGCTGGACATGGCCCATGTCTGCACTGTCCCACGCAGCAGCCACCAGCCTCCTGAGCCCACTGAGCACGGGCAACATGCCTGGTGAGACTGAGGGGCTGGTTTCCCACTTTGTTTTGTTTTCATCAATTTTTTTTTTTTTTTTTTGAGACAGAGTCTTACTTTGTTGCCAGGGGTCATCCTAGCTCACAGCAATCTCAAACTCCTGGGCTCAAGCAATCCTGCTGCCTCAGCCTTCTGAGTAGCTGGGACTACAGGCACGCGCCACCATGCCCGGCTAATTTTTTTTCCTATATATATTAGTTGGCCAATTAATTTCTTTCTATTTATAGTAGAGATGGGGTCTCGCTCTTGCTCAGAGCTGGTTTTGAACTCCTGACCTCGAGCAATCCGCCTGCCTCGGCCTCCCAGAGTGCTAGGATTACAGGCGTGAGCCACCACGCCCGGCCTGTTTTCATCAATTTACATTTAAGTAGTCACATGTGGAAAAGGTGGCTCTGGAACTAGCGATGATTACGATTTGCTAGAAAATCAAAGACAATTCCCAATGTGATAAAGATACATTCATGCTATAATTAAGATATAATTTCTTAATAAAAAATATCAACACAAGTTGATATTTGTTGAAAAATATCAACACAAGTATTTTCAGATGCAAAGTATCTTCAACAACTTTGGCTCTTGGATAAAAACATAAAGAAGAGACTAATAAAGGAAAGTTTCTCAGAAGTCACTGCTGCAGAGCGCAGCAGTCTCTCAGACAATCCATCTGTGAATGGCCAACTTTTGAAAATTCCTAAACATACCTCCATAATCATACTGGCTGGAGTAATAATTCGCATAGTAATCACTCTGACTGCTCCATCCACTTTTGGAATTATAGTATCCTTCAGGATACCCCTGCCTGAAAAAATAAACAGTGCTGTTAAAAAACAAATTACCTATTTCTTAAAGTGTGATATCAGCCAATACAAATTATACAAATTACAAAAGCAAAAGCATTTATCAAAGCACTTTGGACAAAAAAAAATTCTAACTAGAAGATTTAAACAGTGACATGGATGAAATTATGGAATTCCTCACCATACTGCTAATTAAAATTTATCTCAGTAAAATAACTATTAATATTTAAGAGCTGATCAGCAAAAAAGAACCAACCCTTTTGTTGTTCTCACTGTTAAATGCTATAAAAGTCAACACTAAAATAGGTCCTAAAATTTTTTATATCCATGCTTAGCAGAAGAAAAAGGACTGAGCCACCAAAACCATCCCAAAATGCCGATGTCGATGCCTCTACACCAGACTGTTTGACAGATGCTCTTTGCACGCTCACAGGTGTGCCCGCCGCAGAGCCTGAGTGCACACTCCTCCTAGGAGCAGGACTGGACGGCGTTATCCCTCGTCTCCTGGAGCTGACCTGGGGTCAGACGCCTACAGGGGCCCCCCAGGCTGGCTTTGTATACCAAGCCATGACCCTGACTCTTGCTACAGAAAAACCACATTTAGCAAAATGATCAAGTATCAGAACTTCTGGTACTTATGAGATTTTCTTAAAATGACTTAAGAGCATTTAAAAATTTTCTAATAGCAGGGTTTGTTGTTGTTGTTATTTGGGATTTTTTTTGAGACAGGGTCTCTCTCTGTCGCCCTGGATAGAGTGCAGTGACGTCATCATAGCTCACTGCAACCTCAAACTCCTAGGCTCAAGCGATTCTCTTGCCTCAGCCTCCCAAGTAGCTGGGACTACAAGCATTCGCCACTGCACTTGGCTAATTTTTTCTATTTTTCTGTAGAGACAGGGTCTTGTTCTTATTCAGGCTGGTCTTGAACTCCTGAGCTCAAGTGATCCTCCTGCCTTGGCCTCCCAGAGTGCTAGGATTACAGGTGTGAGCCACTGTGCCCAGCCTAATAGCAGGTTTTATACAATATCGGATTTTTATAATGTGACTTTTCTCATGCTCCTTCAGGAACTGTCACAGGAGCCACACGGTCATTCGGCCCTGTCTGGCTCCTAGGCTGGTGCAGCACTCGTGAGAGCAGTGGGTTCCGGAACCCACTGCCATGTACACAAATGCAGTCTAGAGCGAACACCCGGGCTGTTGGTTGGCGGGGCTGTCACTGTGGCCGAGCAGTGTGCCGTGCCGGGGTGGTAGGCAGGCCCTCTGCCATCTGGCAGCAGCCCCACTGCTCTCTGGCCCTGCTTATTCATCAGGAATGATACAATCACAAGAGCAAACGAGATGTTCTAACCTCAAGCAGTTCCTGCCATGATCTGAGCACACTGGGTGCAGACAGACAAGCTAGCACCAAACATCAGCATTGATATCAAATACACATGCATGTGCTCGTGTGAGACCTGAGGGGGAGGACAGAGTAGCGACTACTCTCCAGAGTGGTCACAGGGAAGCACTGAAGACAGCAGAACAGCTGACAGAAGAGAATTCTAGCTGCTACAATGACAAACCCACTCCCGTGGCACCTGAACTAGCCTCTAGGGGAGGCTTCTGAACAGCATGGAGCTGCCTGTGGCCTCCTGAAATCATCCTATGTGAA
Source organism: Mirza zaza (assembly GCA_008750895.1). NCBI lineage: Eukaryota > Metazoa > Chordata > Mammalia > Primates > Cheirogaleidae > Mirza > Mirza zaza. The sequence goes on from VSMD01021341.1 coordinate 16,726, forward strand.
CCTGCGGGTTGGCAGGTAGAAGGCAACCAGGCGGTGCGAACTCACCCTAGCTCTGCCTCCTCTGCTCTCTTGTGTCCCAGGGCTCTAGAAAACACTTGCCCGTCCACCCTCACTTCGCAGGCTCTGAGTCAACACTACATTAAAATAGGATCCCAACTCCCTAGTGACATGGTGATACACGGTAGCTAAAATCCTGGGAATTTTATCTTGAGTGAAGTTTCCTGAGAGACAAAGCCTCACTGCACTGCTGTGCTTCATAAAATGCCCAGAACGCTCGGGTACATGCGGTTCAGGGCGACCTCTGCAGCAGCGTACACCTGGGCCAGCTGAATGGGCAGACTTTCAGAGCCTTTTATCTTCAGGTAAGCGACTACAAACCTCAAAGGCTCAGCATAAGGAAGCTTTTGAAACAAAGTGCAGGTACACAGTCTTCATAATGATTTGATTTTTCTGCATTACAAAGTCTAAAAAGCAATATACCCTTGTAGCAAAATCTGTACCAGTGAGACCACCACTCCTCGGTCGGACAAGGAGAAAGTGCAGCAAAAGCTCTGGAAGGCAGGCACAGCTGAGCACAGCTGCCGGGACTTATGCCCCCACTACTGTTCTCCCACTCTGCCAACTTCTCTGAGCGGAAACAAAAACCAAAAACAGCCTCTTCTGCTCCAAGAACCCAGGACTCTGACCTGGCTTAACGGCTTACTCAGCTGAAGGCATGGTGCCATGGTTCTTCCCAAATCCATCTCTGCAACTGCAAACAGAAGCATGGAGGGCCAGCGTAGGAGATGAGCAGGCCTGAGACGTCTGCCGGCCTTCAGCAGAGGCAGCGGTATCAGGGAGAGAACACGGGTTTTCAGGCCCTGCATTCTGGTGCTGCCTGATGGATCTAAGGACTATGTCATCTCTGTGACCAACACCCCCTGGCCTCTGGAGACTCAGTGGTAGGGAAAAGTCTGCAACAGTTAAAAGCTGCCACAGTCTAAGGACGCAAATATCCCATTAGCAAACTGCCAGAGCAAGACGTGCCTGGACGACAGGAACACACGCTCCATCCAGAGCGCACGCCCACAAGTCCAAGGCTGCTTCTCTGTGGACCTGCTCAGGGTTTGGCCTGACTAGGAGGTAGCCAAATGCTAAATGACCATCATAGCTAATGACAGCTGGTGGCAGTGTGTTTAACTCCCAATTTAAAAACACATTCTGCAATTTGTCCATATTGCCAAAATGTAAACATATATTACGTAGGTTTGTATAATTCTTTACAGATACAAAATTTTTCAAATCATTAAGTTAGCACCACAGCCAACAACATAAACATCGGACTGTGTATGAGAGTGAAGCGACCAGAGTGGATGCAGCCCCACCTGGGAGGTGGCCGGTCGGAGCAGTGACTTGCTCGGGAACTGGGCCGCTCAGGCTCAGGGTAGCGGTAGTTCTCAGCGTACGCAGATGCCGCGCTGTCGTAGGGCCTATATCGAGGATCATAGAGGCCATAGACCTCCTGTGGGAGGAAGCATTTGGGCAACGTTAGATACCAATCAAGAGCAAACTTGTAGAGCAACCAACTCTAGCTCTCAACATCAGACAACCGCTCTGAAAGCAGCACTGAATGTGGGGCTTCCTTAATGTGAACCACCACCTACCAAGGGCGGTCCCTCTCCCCAGGCCTGCAGTGGGCTCTTCCTCACACTGACAGCCCTGGCCCCGCTCAGGAGACCACCCAGATGGGCCGAGCGCACCAGCATGTCCGCAGGCAACCCCAAAGGGCCATGGCGACTTCTGCGGGGGTTGTTAGGTGTCTGCTTCTTGATGCCTCCACTGTGGAGATGTCAGGATTTGAATAATGCCTGTGTCCTGCTTTAGACGCCATCTCCATAAAGCTTTGCAACCATGTGAATGGGTCTTAAAGCTACAAAGAGCCTCAAAAAGAGGATTGTGTTTTATATTTACGATGTTTCCAGCCCCATTAAAAACTGATTCATGGCCACAGACCTGTCTCTAAGGACCCAACTGGACACATGAAGATCTGAAGACAGATGAGGTGATCTGGGTAGAAGCCAGAATGCATCCTTTCGTGTCTAAAAGCCTCAACTCTCTGCCACTACCTTGTAGATAATGTGAAGTCATGGAAAAACAGATTCGTTCTTGTCACGACTGCACACTACGGCAGCTAGAAGAAAACACACTCACACAGAGCGAGGCTGGCTCCAGGCCGGGATTCCTGCACAGGACCTGATGTGAGTCCACGGCTCCCCTTGCTCTGCCGCTCCCAGAGCTCAAAGCTAAACTTCCTCATGTGGAAATAAAAAGTATATAGGCTCCTTCCAGAATCTAGGATTCACAGGCCTGAGGGCTCAAATGTGTAACTGTCTGCAGGTGCACAAACCATCTACTCAAGGCCCAGGGGGGAGGCCCAGGCCCCAGGGCTGCAGGCAGCGCCTGCCTGACCAAAGCAGCCCTGCTCCTGGGGTCGCCTTCTAACTTTGAGGCCTTTGCTCACCACCCAAGTCTGGGTCTGACGGGCCCCACACATTGCAAGACTCCTCCTTACACAGTACTACCTTGGGTGATACTGAATCGGGGTCAGTGGTGAGGAAAAGCAGATAATGATCAAACATGTCCACGTGGACCACACTTTCCTAAACTACTGCAGGATTTAAACAGAATCTAATTTGAACAACACTCATGTCACTGTGAATAAAAAGGCATGAAAGAATCTTCTGTGTTAACAAGCAGGGCCTCCCCACTCTGCTATTGGTATCACCACATATTTGACAGAATCTCCTGGAATTCCACCTCTCTCAGCTGCTGCAAGTGGATAATATTCCAAACCTAACTTTTTCCCTCAATGTTTTTATTCTCAAGGAGGATGTGAAAGACTACAGTTATTCTCAAAACGACATAAAAGCTTCCATAAGGCTATCCCAGCTTCCCAAAGGGTGCAACTCAGAACTCTAATTCTGCAGAGAGCCAACAGGTATTACAGGAAACAAAGGGCTCTTTTTGTCACATAAGGTGGGGAGGCTGGATTAAACAAAAATTAAGCAGGTAGGCGTGAGCTTCTAAGAGGTGGCCTGTGCTCAGCTCTGGGACCAGGGAGTACTTTTCTCAGGAAGCACTGCTTGGAACTGGTGGTGTGTTTAGAACTGGTATTCTACATGCCCTGGGGACCACAGGTTACCTCTGAATCAAGCAAACACCACCAAAGAAAGAATCTCACCATGACAGAAAGAATCCCAACTAGTCAAAGCAAGGAGAGAAAAGTGGGTTAAACATGAGAGCTCTACATACCGGGTAATAGAGGGAGGCCGCCCCAGGATCTGGTGGGTACAAGGAGGGGTACTGAGACTGGTAGCCATCGTACAGAGGTCTGTAGTAGTAGTAGGACGCCAAGTCCTGAGGCGGTGGGCCCAAGGAGTGCGGAGGTGTCGGCTGTGGCCACTGCTGCTCTGACTGCGTGGCTCCCTGGCTAGAGCCGGTGGACACCAATGACACGCTGGAGGACTGAGGCAGCGGAGGCAGCAGCTGCTGACCTGTATCAGCTGGAGCCAGGCTTGCTGGTGCCTGGGCTGAGTTTTGAGACTGTCCTTGTGCTGGCGGACTTTCTGCATTTGAAGGTTCCGCAGATGTTGCTTTGGGCACTGGTGGAGAATTCTGCTGCGGAGGAGAATTCTGCTGCTGAGGAGGCACTAGCTCCTGCAAGGCTCTTCCCAGGCCAGGCTGGTCCCGTGCACCTTTCATTACCTGTTGGTAGAAACGGTCTGGGTTATGTGGCCCAGGCCCAGACTGTCCAGGATGATTGGCAAGGGTATGCTGAGAGGCCAGGCCATCAGAACAGGATGGGCTATTCATTCTTACAGGGTTTTCCAAAGTCCTATTTAATGTAAAGTCTAGGGCTCCGTAAGTTCCTTCCCGATTACTGGGGTGATTTGCCTTACTATTAGGCACCACAGTACTGTTTGCAGGTGGAACTAACATCACACTCGTGTTTCCAGCAGGGCTATTAACAAACTCGGGAAGAACGTTTTCTGCATTGTGATTCTTTTGACTTTCTGGAACCAAGTTCTTTGGAAGTGGATGGGATGGTGGTTGAACCAACAAATTGGCAGGCTGATTAGAAACCATTTCAGAAGAACCAGAACCTTGTGGGAAATTACTTTGGGCAAGACTACTAGGCAGAGACAAGCTAAGGACAGAGCTGGCTGGGATCCCAGACAAAGGAATGTTTTCCCCAGAATCACCACTGAGCACCCTACTGCCTACTGGAGGTTTATCCCCCACCAAAGCATCTCTCCAGGACTGATTCTTCCCAGTAGGATTCGATAAGGACACAGAGAAATTAATGGGCTGAGCCAGATTATAGCTCTGATCAGGCTGGGCCATCAAGACTGGCAGATGTTGCAAAGACTTGGTGGGCGGTGAGGGTATGGCACTGGCATGACCAGGACTTGCCTGTGGCTGAAGGGCCTCCTCTTCTCCCACGTTGGGAGGGTTCTCAAGGTTCTCGGAAGCACCAATCTCATCTCGGTTCTGCAGGGGGGTGGCAGAGCCTGGCTTCTGCTGCCCAGACACCACCTCTTCCGGAGGCTGAACAACTGCAGACGGCTGAGGTTTTGCTGGCACTTGAAGCGCAGGAGCTGCTGGGGCTAGAAGGACGTTGCCTCCAAAGTCCGGCAGCTCATTTTGTGCCCACAGAGTGGTCGCTGGGCTCTCACACTTCACGGTCCCCTGAGCCCTGCCTGAGGGCTTCCTCTCCGGTGTCGGATACACAGTATCCAAGGGCGGTGCTCCGGTGTGCAGAAGCCCGTGCCCGGCTTCTGCAGTGGTGTTTAGAGGCAGAGGACAGACCTGGGGTGCGAAGAAGGTCTCCATGTTGTCTGGCGGCTGCTCCAGGTTGCCAGGGGAAGCATCAGGTGGTCGGCGCTTCTTCTGGCGGGCCCGGGTCCCCCTCACTTCACCCACGACGTTGGCGCGGTCTGCCTCAACTGGTTTTACCCCAACTAAGTGAGATTTTACTGGTTCAAAAGAACTATTTGCACTTGTCTGAAATATTCCTGTAGGTTTTGGAGGGCTTGGAGTTGAGGGCTGGGACACGTTGCTGTGGTAGTTCTGGCTCACAGTGGTCTCATCTGTTTCACCTCCTACGGGAGAAGAATCGATTTGCTTAAAAAAACTACCTGAAACGTCATCTTCAGGTTTTCCAACTTCTTGCTGAATAAATGTGCCAACTAGTTCTTGGGGCCTGGTTGAACTTGAAAGACTTCTGTGGCTTTTGCTGCTGTAGCTGGATGACACACTATCAGATCTCGCAGGATACATCACTGCTTCAGGGGCTCCGGTGTGGCCCGCAACATTGAGCCTGGGGACAGCAGGCCCAGGAAGGACCCCGTATCTGAATTGATCACTTAGAGACAAAGGCTCCAAATTTAGGGACTCGCTTGGCAGAACTTCTTGATTCTGAACGAATTCTAAGTTCTCAATATTCTCACACTGTGAACTGCTGGCACCCTGAGTCCCAGCAGTCGCTGTGTCACCCCACATGTCACTAGCCACGTTTCTAGTAGTTTGCTGATCGTGTTGAATGCCTGTAGACTGAGAAAAATAAAGGTGTGTATCTCCACCCTGCTGTGCGGTCTCAACGTTGGAGCCTTTGAGAAAGGCCTGGGAGATGCCACCCGCTGCCATGTGTGCAAGCGGGGGCGGATGGCCCAGTCCAGGGCTGGAGGAGAAACCATCAAAGTCTGATTTACCAGCAGAGCCTGCCTTTTCAGACGAGAGATTCTCCTCATTTTCTGTCTCTCCCCCTTGGAAAAACATTGAGAGAGCTCCCGAGTCTGTATCTGGGAGGGAGAGGCTGGCCCCAGTCCCTGGTGGGTAGTGCATGTGGTTTTCTGGGTGATCTGCCTGAGTGAGGGGGTTCACAAGAGTTGGGGCTGGCCAGTGCTCTTGAGGCGCTCCTGGATTCTGCCTGAATTCCTGGCTTGCCCAGGTATTCCCAACTCTAGGGTTTTGCCTGAACGTATTTTCAGGATCAAAGTTATTTGCTGAGTAGCTTCCACTTTGTAGATGGGCCACCTCACTTCTTCTGTCACTGGCCAAGGGTGCTGAAAGAGACACCAGTGGGTTCTGTTGCTCATGGCCAACACCCTGATGTGGGCTGGATGAAGGGGGGAGATGGGGAACGCTGGTGGCGTGGGGCACTGCGCTCTGAACAGGTCCTTCTGGGCAGGGCGAGTGATGCTGACCTGAGGGCTGTGGGCTCCCCTGCACTGGGCCCCACTGACCCGGCAACTGTTGACGAGGCTGGGGGGAGAAGGGGGCCGCTGCTGGGGCTACCACACCGTCATGGGGGTTTTGCCTACTCAGGGGTCGGTCGGGCCCAGGCACGTTCCCATGCGGATGGGTCCCCGGAGACGTGTTAGGACCCACTCCTGGAATGCAGTGAGGCAGATACGGTGGAGCCTGAACTCCAGGCTCTGAGCCGGGATGGACCTCTGCACTCCTGATCATCTCAGCCCCGGGCGCTGAAGGTGTCAACGCACCAGAAAATGAATTGGCATCTGCTTTGGGCTGTGACAGAGGTCTTGGCAGAGGCTCACAGGGGCCTTGGGAGCTATCTCTGGTATCTGTGTGAGGCACAGGCAAACCAGGGCGCTGAGGAAACCCTGGGGGTGCTGAGTTTTGCAAGATGGGTGGGCTGCTTTTGGACAAACTGCCCAGCGATGTATTTTGGAGGGCTTGCCTACTAAAAGCAAACGGATCCGTTACTGGCTGCAGGGGGCAAGTTATCGGAGCCACTGGTGCATTATTATTGGTCCGTCTTCTGTAAGGGCTGCTAGCCCAGAACATGCTCTGAGGATTCCCAGCCGGAGGTGGTCCAGCCACACCAGATGGGACTGCCTGGGGCGGCGGCTGCATGACTGATCTCTTGCACAAGTAGATGTTGCTTACACAAGGAGTAAGGATATAACTTTTCCTTAATTTGAGCTGAAAAAGAAAAAGACAAAATGAGCATAAAACCCATATATTCAAAGTTCTACAGAGCAGGCAAAATAGAGAGACTCCATCTGTACCACCACAAAAAAAAAAAAAAAAAAAATTAGCCAGGTGTGGTGGCATGCATCTTGGGAGGCTGAGGCAAGAGGGCTGCTTAAACCCAGGAGTTTGAGGGTGCAGTGAGCTGTAATCACAACAGTGCACTCCAACCTGGGCAACAGAGCGAGACCTTGTCTCTTAAAAAACAATAACAACAACAATAAAAAACCCAAAGTCCTGGCTACAATCAGGAAAACTAAGGAAAAAGAGAAAGACTGAAATTGATTTCAAGTCATTTAAATCCTGAAGAATACATGTCTCTCACATTCCTGCCCCAGCAGAGAGCATCAGTCCTGAGGAGCTTTTCCAAGAGCTCTGGGAGGCAGTGGACGAAGTGAGAGCACTGGACAGTTTGGCCATGAGCTGGCTGAAGGCATGTGGACAGTTGTTCCCTCCTCTGGGACTCCCTGCTCAGAATGACCACCGCCTCTACAGACACCCACGACATTGGCAGGGACGAGGCAGAATCTTGCTACTAGTCTGATACATTAGCCTAGGTCCTCCACATTTTCTATAAGCCATCACCAGATCCAGAAAGAGCCAACTCATTTACTAAGAAAGAACTGGATATCATACTTTTCACACATCTTAATTTTAAATCTCAAAAGGAATACAAAAGTTTAAAATTGCCTTTTCCACATCCGTAAAAGAAAGAGCATTATAAAGTACAGTTATGAAAGCTGAAAAATAAATATATTCATCTAAATGCCTTTTGTCTCACCATGTAAAATTTTTCTTTTTTTGTATCGTACCTGGTTTAAGGTATGAAAGCACCAACAGCAAAACAATGTCACCTCTTACCACTGGAGTTGTAACTATGCCTGGAACAAAAACCCCAAGGAAACTAACTTAAAGCAGCTTTAAAACTCATGTTTTAACTGGATTCAAACATTTTCGACAACAGGCAAAGTGCCAACAAACCTCTACAGAAAACAAAAGGGGGCCAGGTGCGGCTGCTCATGCCTGTAATCTCAACACTGTGGGATGCTGAGGCGGGAGGATCACCTGAGACCAGGAGTTTGAGACCAGCCTGGACAACATATTGAGACCTCATCTCTACAAAAACAAATAAATAAGTAAAAATAAATAAATTAGCCAGGCCTAATGTCACACACTTATAGTCACAGCTACTACGAAGGCTGATGCGGGAGGATCACTGAGCCCAGGAGTTTAAGGATGCAGTGAGCTATGATCGCACCACTGCAGTTCAGCCTGGGCAACGGGTTGAGATCCATTTCTAAAAAAATTTTAAAAAAAGAAAAGAAAAGGGCAAAAATCTCATCATGTTTTGTTGTTTTTGTTTGTTTTTAAATAAAACACAGTAAGTACAAACTAGAATAGTCAACTGAGCTTCTAAGGCAAAAATTCAAGTGCTTTATCTTTAGAAAGTCCTTTTCTTTATATCCATACTTCTTCCTAGCACCACATTCATAAACAAACAGATTAAGTTTAGCCAGTCAAAGAGAAAATAAAACCAAAGGGAGAAATCCTAAGAGGACTCTGGAGTTTAATCCACACATTTTTGCAGCTGCATTTTTTCTGTCCTTGGAAATCTTCTTGATATTCAGATAACAGAAAACATTAATGAATATATTTTAAGTTAAAGCTATTCAAATGAAAGTTCCTATCCCTACCTGAAAACTAGTCCTTTAAATCTATTAACTACTACTGTTCATACATACTCTCTTATGCCAATAGGAGACCCTTTCCAAATGATAAGCACCTTGAAACCCATTTGACTTTAACAGACTATATATAAATTAGGAACAATATCAGAGACTTGGTCTGGTTCTAACCTATCATTTTAAAGCAAAGGATATTCACAGCTCCACTGATATGGACTCAAAGTACAACAAGCAGAGCAGTGCCTCCCCTACATGAGCTGGCATCCTCTTCCCTTGTGTCTGACCAGCTACAGGGCCACGATGGGCACAGCAACTTCCTATGGTCAGAGCACGCAGACTTCCCTGCACCTCCTGAACTCTTCTGCTAGGACCAACAAGCATTCTAAATTATCTTGCAGGACATGGACTTCCTCCTTGGAAGGCTCCAGCACAAGACCCTTAACCATCCTAAACAGTTTTTTCTTGTTGTTTTAAATACAAAGCACAAGCCTAGAGGATTTATTCAGTAGGTGTCACTGTGAGAGCAAGACTAGGCATCCAGTTAAGTATCTCAGGACAGCCGCCTCTCTTTCACAACTAGTTTCTTCATCTATAAAATGAAAGAATCAATGTGGCGTTTTTTTCCTAAGGTCTCTTCCAGGTATCATCTCAAGAGATTCTACCCACGGGGGATTCTGGGATGCCTTAATCCCAACTGCTAATTATAGAGGAATCTAAAGTTCACAGGTTTACACTTAAATATTTTCTTTGCAGAAACTTTCTTAAAATTATTTTCTCAACTCTACTTAACTAACAACTGTCTTATAAGCAAACACTATCACTTATCTACAAAGGAGCATCCCCAATCCCTACATTCCCCAATTGAGAGCTTTTTTGCAATACACCAATTTCATCTGGAACAATCTTGTGACTTGAACAAAATTTTTTTGATCTTTTCCTCTACTAAAAAGCAGAAAAACAATGCAAGTGTGTATCATCCATCTCGTGGCTATCAGAAATTTTATTCTGCACAGTAAGTCATATTTTAGTTAAACTGCCTTGTATCCATGTGAGTACTTAAGCAAAACCGTTTTCAGTATAACTTTCAGGCTATAGAACTGAGGTATTTAAAACACACATGCACACTCCTCTCCTCTCAATGCCACTGCCCTCTAGCTGTAAGAATGTAAATCAACAGGAGCACCAAGAAGCACCTGTGAGTCTACCCTCCGCCTACAATCTCCCTCATGGTGATGGCTACTGACACCCCTCTCAGACTATGGGACACTTGACACAACACATGAACTCCAACTCTTCTAAGTTAAAACTGGAATCAGATGCACTTAGATGTTGAAGAAGGCGGCAGCAAGCAAAGAGCCTAAAAGCTGCTAAAAATGACGAAGACACAAATGGACACTCTTGACACTCATGAAAGATGTTTACAGAAGTAAAAAGAAATCATATTAAAATGTACCTTAAAGAAAACTTTCAGTACAATTTTGGGACTCACTGTAGTAACTACTATTAAGGGTAAGTGAGTCACAAGTCAAACTTGTCTTTTCAAGATACCAGTACTGGCACCCTAAGAAATGGGATGGGGGAAAAAAAACTGCAAGGAGGCTGCACTGTGTGGAAACTCGCATAATATCACTCTAGGAACGAATGTCTGTGGTTCTGTTTGCTTCTTGTTGTCCTACCTGGGGATGGGAAATGTCTCTCTAGTCGACCATCTGCATCGTACATATTTAAAACAAAAATCTTAACAAGCAATCCACAGCCAAACTACAAGCCATTTAGAAATGCTTTTAAGTAGAAAAAGTCATTTTAAATGGCTTCGATGTACCTGAATACTCTACTGTAATACTTTCATCACAGTAGGGAGAACTGCTTCACACATTGTTCTAATCCTTGACATAAAACACAGGTGCTCGACCTCCGCTGCAACATCCAATTACAAATAACAACTCTGCTCCTGGGTCCAAATGTAAATGCATCCCACCACCAGCACTGCTACGGAAAAGTCTTCTAGCCAATGAGGACAAGACATCCCCAGAACCTGCGCGACGTAAAGGACACACTGACTGTCAAGAGAATTTCCCAAGCGTTCCTTCATCTTAAAAAGTTGCAGGTCTCATGAGAAGTGGCTGGCTGTCCAGCCATTCCAACACAGCTCTCCACAGAGGCAGGCACTACTAGGACAAGTGTCACCGCAGCGGAGCCCGGAGGGCGCCTGCCCGGACCTGGACGCTTGCAAGGTCCACGTCAGTGATCAGCGTGGGCCGCGCCCCCCGCTGCCCGCGCAGCGCCCGGCCTCCGCCTCCGGCCCCGCGGGCACCCGGTGGCCCGGAGGGTCAGCCCCCTCCCTCGGCCCCGGCCGCGTCCCCGGAGCCGCGCCACCCGTTCGGGGCTGGGCCCGGCCGCCTCCCCTCCGCCCCGCCCCGGCCTCCGCAGCCCCGCTCCGCCGGCTGGCCTCTGCCCCGCTCCGCCCGCGCTGGCCTCCTCACCAGCGCGGCCCCTCAGGAACCCCGGGCGAAAGCCCACCCGGCGCTCGCGACGAGCCCAGACGCCGCAACCGCCGCGGCCATCTTGGCACATCCGGCTCCGGTCGCCGCGGCCGCCGCGCCGCCGACGTGTCCAGCCGCGACGTCAGCGCGCGCCACGCCCCTCGGCGCATCCGCCCCGCCCCGCCCCGCCCCTGCCCTCGCTCAGGCCCTCACCGCCCGGTCCCTTGGCCCCGCCTCTTGCCTGTGTGCGTTCTTCACCGCCGCACCCCCTGGTCCCTCCCCATTGGCCCTGCCCCTCGCCACGCCTGTCCCCCGCCCACCTATGACCCCGCCCCTTGCCGCGCCCGTCCAGCGTTCGTCCGCCTCTTCAGCCCTTGACCCCGCCCCCCGCCGGCGTCCGTCCACCACCTCAGCCCTTGGCCCCGCCCCCCGCCGGCGTCCGTCCGCCGCCTCAGCCCTTGGCCCCGCCCCCCGCCGGCGTCCGTCCGCCGCCTCAGCCCTTGGCCCCGCCCCCCGCCGGCGTCCGTCCGCCGCCTCAGCCCTTGGCCCCGCCCCTCGCCCACCTGCCCGGACCCAGCGCGCAGAGGCCGCCCGGGCCGTGGCCCTGGTTGCGCTGGCTCTTTGTCCTAGTCTTTTTTCGTTTTAGGATGTGAGAAGACACGAAATTCTTCAACCAAAGCCCCAAGGCAAGAATCCGTCTAAGGGACTGATGCCAGCAGGATCTCGCAGCGAGAACGGCTCCTTGGCGGGGCCGAGACCTGCGCGCGGCCCTTACGCGTGCGCGCTCCTCCCATTCTTCCGTTGGCCACGGAGCCCGGCGGGCGGAGGGCGATCGCGCACGCGCAGCGCCGCTGACGGCCGACTGCGCCTGCGCGCATCGCGGCCGGGCTCGCGCTGGTTGCCTGGTTACGGCTTTCGGCTTCTGGCTCGGGTCTGGCGCTCGTGGCCGGTTTTAAGCTTCGGCAGCCCCCCGTGGAGAGTCGCGGGGCGTCCCCGCCCAGGCTCGGAGCGTCCCCGCCCAGGCTCGGAGCCCGGCCCGCAGGCGCCCGCCGGCACCGCGCACTTAGCCGGGTCTCGCGAGCCGCGCCGGGACTCTCCACTCGTCGTCTGTCGCGTCCTCCGTCCCGGCCCGAGCGCTCCCCGGCCGGTCGAGCGGACGTCCGTGTGGAGCGAGCCGCGGCGCTTGGGCGGGCCCCGAGCTCCCCAGAGACCCGGCGAGGCTGGTGGGGCCAGCCTCCGGCCCCGCCCGTCGCCTTACCTGGTCCCCGGTGCCACCCAGGCCAGGCACCGTCCAAGCCCGGCCGAAGAGGTGGGTGCTGTCGTGTGTGTCCTCATCTTCGGAGTTGGAAAGGTAGGCTCGGCAGGTGAGGACGCGGGCACCCAGGCCCGGCCCCTCCCCTGCACACCTGCCTGGCACGGAGCGGCCTGTCCTCAGCTCCTTCCGGCGGGCAGGCGCGCCGTCCTTGCGTGGCGCCAGGCCGAGCGCCCGGGGCCGGCTGAGGCCCACCCGGGGTGGGAGGCACGCTGGTCTCGGAGGGACCCGGATTCTGGGGAAGGAGGGGGTGTGGTGTGTATGCCACGACGGCAGATGCCCAGGCGATGAGGGGAGAGCTCAGCCCCGCTGACGTGGCAGGGGGGCCGCTCTGCTAAGCTAATATTTGCTTTTCAGGAGTCAGGTTCCCAACCTGTTTCAACACAGAGTTAAGGAACACGTGGTAGGGCTCGGCCCTGGGCCACCTAGGAGAGGCAATAGTGACACCAGCCCCTACCACCCTTGATCCACTTCCCTGGTGGTGGAGGTGCTCTGTAATCACTTTGTCCACAGAACCTTCCCGAAAGAGTCAGAGGATCAGAGAGGCGAAGCTTGGACTCTCTCAGGCTCAGGGCTAGCTCTTTTTTGCTCTCAAGTTGAATTCAGAGAGCCCCAGAGCTGGGAGCCTAGGACTTGCCCTTCTGGTGTCATGGGAAGCCATGTGGTCCTGCCCTGGTGGCCTCTGACTTGGAGAGACCATAAGCTGCATAAACCCACCTTGCCCTGGGAATAAAATGCAAGGTCTCTGGATCCCAGGGCAGGACCCCCAGGACAGGAATGTTGGAAAGGCAGCATTGTGTTGAGTCCTAGAGGTGACTTTAAGGAAAGTAGTGAATCAGCAAAGTCCCCTGCAAGGGCCTTGGGCTACCTTTCTTCCTGTTTTCTCCCTAATCTTAAGAGTGGAGACAGCCAGTCTGTCCTGGCATGGAGTAGAGAAGGCTCTTGCATCCTACATGGAAGCCCATCAAGGCTCTGGGCCATAGACCCGCCGCTTTAAGGCCCAGCCTGACACCTAGATGCTGTGTGTTCTTTGTCAGCTTCGGTCCTCATCTCTGAGATGAGGCAGGGTGAGCACCCGGACAGTTGGTGACTGAAATGGGGTGCCGTTGGTATTTATGCCAGGACAGGAGGCATTAACTGGGACTGTGTGGGGCAAACAGGGATGTAGGGTGACTCTGGCCGCAGAACATGCAGGGCCTGTGCCTAGAAGGTGCCCTGCCGCCACGGCTATCATTCCTGGTTCGGCTTCCCTTTGCCTGCAATGTCAACTGGTCTCTCCATTCTCCCAGTCCCCCCACTCCCCAGCTCACACGTGGAGTTTGGAAACAAATATCATCACCTCCCTGAAGCTCCCCTAGGTTGGCCGGGAACAAAGTTCCGTGACCACCGCTGTGGAACGTTGTGCAGAGCACACAGGAAACAGGGCTTGTGTACATCGAGGCTGTGCCAGAAACCCTGCCACCCATGAGGGAGGGGCAGCAATCACAGTGAGGGCAGGACGGCCCTTCCCTGTGAGCCTCTGCCGCTCACTCTTACCGGGCATAAAGTAGCAGCCACAAGTGGTGGTTGTGATTTGTGGAGTTTGCAGGGCAGGCCGGATCCACACTTGGCCCTGTGTTCAGCCCCTGGCACAGCCTCTCGGGCCGGGACGCAGAAGCTGCAGAGGAAGCAGGTTGGGAGGCAGAGGTAGCTGTGCCTTAGAGTTTGTTCCATGGCATCTGTTCAGCAGGCGCCTGCAGCGTGGGGCCCTGTCTGTGTGCCACCCAGGTTGGCTGGAGGGCGGCTAGGTGGAGTGTGAGGAGACAGAGGCACCTCTGGGGCGTGGTGGGCAGTGTGCAGGAAGCCCCAGGCCCTCTGGCCTCCATGTGCTCAAGGTCACAAGGGAAGGCCTGCCAAGCACACAGCACAGGGCCTCAGACAGGTACCCATGTTGTCACTGCTCTTACTCATCTTTGAACCTCTGTGCGTGCTTGCTGGGGGCATGGAGCAAGATAGCATGTCTGCTCTGTCCGGGCCTTCCCAGGGCTGACGTGGTACTGAAGGGAAGCCCCACCCTGGCAAATGTTCCCCTGCACTGGGCTGCGGGTAAATGGGGCCCCGAAGCCTCTCTTCCACCCAGGTGTACAGCCTTGGGCAAGCTACCTGGGCTTTCCCAGCCTCTGTTTCCACGCTCGTTAAGGAAGGTGATGATCTCTCCCTGTCCTAGGCCGCCTCTGAGGACTTCCTGAAACCATCCTCACAGGATGGCAAGGGGGACCCAGGCCAGGCGTGAAGTGTGTCAACAGCATTACCCGCAGCCTCGCGGTTGGCGTGAGCATGGCACTCTTCCACCTCCAGCATCCTGAAACGTGCTTGGCACAGAGTAGGTCTCAGAGAGCATTTCTCTTGAATCATTGTGCCAAGTACTAACCATATAAGATGATGAATAAGCAATAAAGACAAAGTAGAAAGCGCGAGACAGATACCAATTTCACACCAACTCGGCCACAGATCCTTGGAGCTGCAGGGGGGCCCTGGACCAACCCTGGGAGTCTTCCTTCCCCAAACTGCATACAGACGTTAGCTGAGCCCCTGCCATGTGCCAGGCACTGCTAGGAACCGGGCTGGCCCCTGGGAGCATGGTCACTGGACAGCTGCAGGTGGGCCTGGTGCAGGTGTGTGTGTGGAACTTGGTGTGCAGGTGGGGGGTGGCCTGGTGCAGGCCAGGTGGGGCAGTGCAGTGGCTGCTGGGGAGGGGCAGGGACGAGGGACAAGATCGCTTCTCTGTCTGAAGTGGGCAGTCTCTGTGAAGCTTCTGCAGGGCAAGGGTCCAGGTGTGGGTGACGTGGGTTCTATAGGCCCTACCAAGGGATTTGCACGGAAGCAAGGGAAGCTTCTGGAGGTTTTTCAGCCAGGAATGACCTCCTGATCAGTTTGGCCTCCTGTAGGTCTCTGGCTAGGCAGTAGGGAGAGCCAGGGGCCCAGGAGGTGGTCTTAGTGTGCCCTGGGCAAGAGACAAGTGTTCTGGGACTGGACTGGTGGGTTGAGTTGTGCTCTGGGTGACCCCCAAGGGCACCCAGCTCTCTTGGTACAGCTGCACCTGCACCTGTAGCCCCCAGCACAGCACAGGGGCTCACACCCATTAGTCAAGTGGACAAGCACAACAGGAAGGCAAGAGGCCTAAACATTGGGTGGTGATTTAAGTTGGTTAGGGAAGAGAAGAAGCCCCAGGTGTAGCTGGGAAGAGCTCCAGTATCTGCTGCCAGGCTGGCCACAGCATTAACTCCTGGCAAGGTGACCTGACAAGCTCCTCCCTGAGCATCTGTTTCTCCATCTGAAAGATGACAGGGCTGGATGACACAGGCTGTACAGGTCCTCCCAGTCCTCTGAGGGGAGGTGACCCACCCATATGGTTATCAGGACATGGACCTGGGAGTCACAGGGCTCCAGCTCAGATGGGTGAACGTGGCGAAGTCACTTAACCCCTCTGAGCCTAAGCTTCCTTACCTGCAGAGCAGGGCAGTGCTGTGGAGGACAGGCATGGTGGCTCACGCCTATAATCCCAGCGCTTTGGAAGGCCAAGGTGGGACAATCACTTGAGGCTAGGAGTTTCAGGCCACTCTGGGCAACATGGTGAGACCCTGTCTCTACAAAAAATGAAAATAAAATTTTATAAAAGATGCTGCTTTTACAGTTGTCATCGTCACTAAAAGTAGAGGAAAAAATAACGCTGTCGAAAGGGATGAACGTGAGCCTTACGTGAGGTACTTGTAAAACTTGGAGCCTCACCTAAAGTCTCCAGGGGACAAGGTCAGGGGCGGGGAACCTTTTCATGTTTCAATGTGTAAAGACACATTAATTTAGCTGTAATCAAATAAGGCTGTATTCAAGAAACTTCAATTAGATATACTTAGAAATGTACATCATTTTGTAAAAGTCTAATTATTAAATGATTTCAAAAAATGAAAACGATTATATTTGTTAATTTTAAAGTTAACTAACCTTTTAATGACTTTGTTGCGTCTGCTTTTTGCTGGAAAGTATTTGAATATTTGGTTGTAGCACGGAGGTATGCAGTTTCAGGTGATCCTCTAGATGGGTATCAATCATCTGTGACCTTAAAGGCGTCTTGATCTGGGTCAGGTGGGAGAATGTAGATTCGCAGCAGTCAGTGGCTGAAGAGCAAGAGCATTTTTCAGGCGTGTTGCTGGAGGCCTGGGTGTGCCACTACTGTTTTCTATATTTCAACTGGATCTGTCTTAGCATCAAACAATGACTTTAATATACCATCTACTGAGAGCTCAGTCAATTCCATCTGTAGTTCTTTAGGGGCCTTGATGATATCAACTCAGTGAGGCTGAAATGCTAATTTGGGTGTGATGTCATGATTCTCAAAGTCAGTGAACCTTTCATTGTGTTTTCCAATTAATAGGTCTATAACAGCTGCGTATACTTCAAATGATTCGTATATACCATCCTGCTAATCAGTGACCTTTGTTAACTGGGGAAAATGTTCATCTGAAATTTCCTTTTGAAGAAGAAGTATTTTGAAAAAGATAGTTTTTTCGAAATGCTTGGATTTTTTGCCACGTATCATACATGGACTTAGTCTTTACCTGGCAAAGAAATATCCAAGTTGTTTTGATTTGACATCATATCACACAGAAATACTGTATTCCTATAGAAATCTTTCAATAATTCACTTTGCTGATTTTGTTCTTCATAAAATTCAATTATCTTTTCTTGCAGAGATGAAATTTTTGCTGACCCCTGTCCCTGAGATAGCCAACACACTTTAGAATGATACAACAAATCCACACTGAATACTTCATTGTTCAATTTTAGCATGTTACGAAACTGATGCTGCCCTGTTGCACTTGCACCCATACATTTAACAATACTTATAACTTGTTGCAAAGTGTCACTTAAAATAGCTTTAGCACAGAGATTTTGCTGATGCAAGATACAATGAGTGTATGCTTATACGTGCACTCACTAAATTTACCAAAGTCAGTCCAACTTCATATTTATCTTGAAAGTTGTTGAAGATCATCTATTCCCCATTTTCTGTTCCCAAGAGTGCCCAAAGTCAAGTAACTTTTTGTAGCAAAGAAAATTTTGTTATAACCTGAATGAAATGTTGCATGAAGTTGTTCTATTAAGTTGAAGGATAATTCATACTGCTGATCAGTTATGGTTCTCCTTGAAAGAGGCAGTTGTTTGTACTTTGAAATGTTATCGGGGTCTAAGCATCCTACAACTTGGGTAGTGCATTCTTTCACAATTCCTACACCACTGAATGGCATCCCTTTTTTCCCCTGAGTATATAAGCTACTTTATAAGTCGTGTCAGTGGCATTATTTCCAGGTCTTATTGCTGCTTGAAAGAACTGTCTTTGCTTTTGCTTTTCATCTTTTAATTTCTGCAATACAACCTTTTGTGCCTCTCCCTCTAATTTAAAATATTTGTGGTCCCTATGAGTGTTAATAATGCTGATGAGCATTGAATTTCTTTAATGGTGATACTGCAGTATCACAAAGCAAGCAAATCATCTTCTTTTTTTTTTTTTTTGAGACAGAGTCTCGCTTTGTTGCCCAGGCTAGAGTGAGTGCCGTGGCGTCAGCCTCGCTCACAGCAACCTCAAACTCCTGGGCTCAAGCAATCCTCCTGCCTCAGCCTCCCGAGTAGCTGGGACTACAGGCATGCACCACCATGCCCGGCTAGTTTCTTCTATATATTCTAGTTGGCCAATTAATTTCTTTCTCTTTATAGTAGAGACGGGGTCTCGCTCTTGCTCAGGCTGGTCTCGAACTCCTGACCTCGAGCGATCCGCCCGCCTCGGCCTCCCAGAGAGCTAGGATTACAGGCGTGAGCCGCCGCGCCCGGCCCAAATCAGCTTATCTTTAGCAGAAACAAGATAGCATTGCACTTCCCAATCCTCATTAAAAATCCGTTTTCTCCCTTCCGCGTTCTCTTGGTCTTCTTTGACTTGATGGGTTGTTAAGCATCAGAATTAAAACGTACCGTCAAGCTGCGCAGCTGTTCACAAATTCCACTTCAGACAGAAACACTCACCATTGTCAAAGGCTGGTAACAGACTGGGGTACTCGACTCCCATAAACTCTTTTTTTTCTTTAGTTTTTTTTTTTTATTTCGGCATATTATGGGGGTACAAACGTTAAGGTTATGTATATTGCCCTTGCCCCCCCTCAAGTCAGAGCTTCAAGCGTGACCGTCCCCCCAAACATTGCACATCTCACTCATTGTGTTTGTATATACCAGGGGTCCTCAAACTTTTTAAACAAGGGGCCAGTTCACTGTCCCTCAGACCGTTGGAGTGTGTGCACTGTGGGCCTGGGACGAGTCGGCTGCTAAGCAGGACAGGCAGCGGCGGCAAAAACACCCGGCGGGCCGGATAAATGTCCTAGGCGGGCGGCATGTGGCATCAGGCTGTAGTTTGAGGACGCCTGGCATATACCCATCCCCTCCTCCCCCCACCCACCTGCCCGACACCCGATAAATGTTATTCCTATATGTCCACTTAGGTGTTGATCTGTTAATACCAATTTGCTGGTGAGTACATGTGGTGCTGGTTTTTCCATTCCTGAGATACTTCACTTCGTAGAATGGGTCCCAGCTGTATCCATGAAAATACAAGAGGTGCTATATCACCATTGTTTCTTAAAGCTGAATAGTACTCCATGGTATACATATACCACATTTTATTAATCCACTCATGTATTGATGAGCACTTGGGTTGTTTCTACAACTTTGCAATTGTGAATTGTGCTGCTATAAACATTCGAGTGCAGGTGTCTTTTTTGTAGAGTGTCATTTGATCTTTTGGGTAGATGCCCAGTAGTGGAATTGCTGGATCAAATGGTAGATCTACTTGTATCGCTTTAGGGTATCTCCATATTGCTTTCCACAGAGGTTGGACTAGTTTGCAGTCCCACCAGCAGTGTAGGAGTGTTCCTCTCTCTCCGTATCCACGCCAGCATTTGTTGTTTGGACCCCCATAAACTCTTGCCAACCAGCCTCGTGCAGTAGTGACGCCAGTCAGGTGGAGGAAGTTAGAAGTAAATTATGAGCACAGGAGCTGTCGATTTAGCTCTTGTGGCTTCCTAATGTTCTAATTGTGCCGGTCACTCTGGAAGGATTATTTTGTTGAGACTTATTTTATTCTTTGGTGTTTTGAATACATTCATTTTAAAAACAAAATAAAAATATAAAAGACAAAAAAATGTGTTAATAAAAATAAAAGGATTTGTTCTGTAAAATTTGGATCCAGGCCTCGCTTACAGACCTAGAAGGCCACACAGTAAGGCCACAAGTTCCCCACCCCTGGGCCAGGCATTGCCAAAGGGGCACTTGTGGGGTGCTGCCACTAGGGGGCGGCAGAGAGCTGCCTTAGTTGTCAGGCTGGGCTGCCCAGGGCAGCTCTGGGCTCTGCATCAGGAGCCCTGGGGCTCCTTCAGGATCGGGCCCCACTGCAGCCAGAGGAAGGTGTTGGCTCCCCCATCACCCCCAGTCTGCAGCCTTCCTCCAGCGATATCCACCTCTGCACTTTTGGGGCAGCAGGGTTTACCGAAGACAGCAGGCCAGGTGTGGCCGGAGAGGATGTCGCTCTAGGTCGGTATCCTTTCTCTTCCCAATAAGGAAACAAGTTGGTAGGGAATAAATGAGTTACTCAAGGTTACACACTTTTCTAAGGTTTTTTTTTTTTTTTTTTTTTTTTTAAGAATTAGGAACAATCCGCAAGTTCAAGGTTGTGTAAAGAATACCGAGAATCTGTGTCGGAGGCACTTCACACACTCGGTGCCTGTTGTGCGCGAGCAGAGCTTTACTCGAGCAGACTCGCAACCCCCTGGAGCCTGGGTTTCTCTGTCTGAATGTGTGATGGGAACAGCGCCTGTTGAAGGGCTGCTGCCAGGCCTAGAAAGGTCCCTACTCTGCCCACAAGGACACTAATGTACAGTTACCTCCAGCCCAACAGCTGCCAAGTGGAAGGTGAAAACACAAAACAACAAAAATCAGGAATTACATCGGGGTGGACTAGCGTGGCACCACTCAAGCCATCTTTACACTGCAGATGCAAGGAACAGCATCTCAGAATGTGTCCCGCTGGCTCAAGAATAGGTCCATTTGGGAAACCCTGCACATACCGTAGAGACTCCTGCTACACACGAGTCCTCAGGGCCTGAGAAGTCCTGCAGTGGAGACCCTGTTTCTCCCAGACCCAGGGCTTCCCAAACCCCTGAACCTCCACCAGTCACTCTTTGGGATACGGTCACCTAGCGACCAAGCTGGATCACACTGTCTAGGTTTCATTTCAGATTAGTTTTGCAGAATAACATATTGGTGTTTTGCCAAGGACCTCTGTTGGGGACAGTCCCTGAGAGGCCACATGTGGAGCTCTCCCTCTTTGGTCTGTGTGACGGCCCCATCCCTCCTGCAGAGCTCCTCGGGTGGTTTGTGGATTGGGCCAGGCCACAGTTGGTCCACAGTGAGATTCGGAACCACACAGAATGAGAATCAGCTCCACCACTGGGTGCACAGTCTAGTTCCACAGGCGATTCCTGGAAGTGAGACTTCGTGGGTGAAGGAAGTGGTGGGCCGTTGACCCTTTGAGCAGCCCAAGGGCTGCAACTCTCCCCTCCTGCACCGGCAGCCCTGCCCAGGGCTGAACCTGTGGCAGTGGTGGTGTGTCCCTGCGGGCGCCTTCTCTGCTTTGGCAACAACACGGGGCCAGACACACACCATGATGTGCCTTGTGTTTTCCTCACTGGAGACGGGTGCCTGGAGGTCCCCTTGACATTCTTTTGAGGTCTAAGCCTGCACTCTCCAACACGGTAGCCATGAGATTCATGCAGTCACTGGCCTCCGAAAATACCAAGGTGTGCTATGAGTGAAATGCACACTGGATTTCAAAGACATGGTCCAAAAAAACCTCAAACGATGTAAAATATCACATTCGAATATTTATATTGGTTATGTGTCGAAATGACCCATATTTTGGTATATTGGATTAACTAAGATGTGTTATTAAAATAAGCTCCATGTGTGTCTTGCTTACCTCCTTGACGTGGCTACTGAAATACTTAGAATCACATGCTTGGTTTCGATTGTCTTTCTGTTGGACGGAGCTGCTCTCAAGCGTCCTGAGGCATTGAAGGAAGCTTCTCTTCCTCCCCCAGTCTCACCAGCAGTCATGAAGGAAGGAAGCCGCAGGGCGGGGGCAACTCTCGTGTTGACGCCCTATGTCTCAAGTATGGAAAGCTGCAAGCTGACAGATCCGGGGGGTGTGAGCACCGAGGAAGGGACAGTGCCTTGGAGCCAGCAGCGATGTCTGGACCTGTTGGCTGGTGCTGCCGGGGTTATGGCCCTGGGACAGGTGTTGGGCACCCAAGAGGTAACCTGGAGGTGTGAGTTTGCTCAGCCTCTGTCACAAAGTACCACAGACTGGGGACTTCAGCGACAGCAATGGGTTCTTTCTCGGTCCCAGAGGCTGGAATCCCAAGGTCAAGGTGTCAGCAGGGTCGGCTCCTTCTGAGGCCTCCGTCCTTGGCTTGCAGATGCTATCTTCTCCCTGAGCCTTGATGGTGACATGGCCCTGCCATTGTACCCCTCTGCGTCCTACTCTCCACTCCTGGCAAGGACACCAGTCCTGTTGGATTGGGGTCAACCCTCATGAGCTCACTTTACTTCAGTGACCTCTGTAAAGGCCTCATCTCCAAATACAGTCACATTCTGAGGTCGTGGGGATTAGGGCTTCAACATAAGAATTGGGGAGGGGCGGGGGGAACACAGTTCAACCCAAAGCAGATTCCTCAAGCCAGGGGCATCTTGGCTGAGTTTGACTCCTGGGGAAGCGCCTGAAGGGCTGTGTCCTCCCTAGGGGTCCGCGAGTGGCCGGGCAGGAGCTGCTCCGAGGTGGAGGCTGGCAGAGTAGCTGGCTCGGGCTGTGCTGTCCAGTTAGGGCTGGAGCAGGGGTGGGACCTGGAAACACACAGGCATGTCTCAGGGCCCCTTTGGGACTGATGTGGCCTCCCCTGCCAGGTGCCTGGGTCACTGTGGTGGGGGGTCTGGAGGACAA
Source organism: Mirza zaza (assembly GCA_008750895.1). Taxonomy (NCBI): domain Eukaryota; kingdom Metazoa; phylum Chordata; class Mammalia; order Primates; family Cheirogaleidae; genus Mirza; species Mirza zaza. The sequence continues at coordinate 39,316 of VSMD01021341.1, forward strand.
GGTGCCCACCGTGGTGGGTGCAGCCAGATGCCCACTGCTTCTGGAAGGAGTGGCACCTCTGCAGCCGTCACCGACCGTTTGCATCTGCTTTGCGTTTAGTCCCTGTGATGGTTCTGCTGGGACCGGGGCAGGGCCCGATTTTCAGCTCACACAGTTTAAACACCAGAGACCCCTCACTCCTCTGTAGGGTTCCTCCTGGCTCTCGGGGGCCCCACTGACATTGGGGAGCTGAGACGTTCTCCTGAAAACCAGGGGGTCCCGCGAGCCCCATCCTGCTGCATCCGTGGGAACGAACTCCATGGGAGTTCAAACACTGCTGGAAGTTCTTTCATTTTAAGAATAATGTATTGAGGCAAGATCCACAGAACATAAAATTAACCGCTTCAAAGTGTCCAGTGGCATTTAGCGCATTTGTGCTGCTGTGCAACTACCACCTCTCCCTAGTTCCAGAATATTCCACCATTCCAAGTAAAACCCCACAGCTGCTAAGCAGTCACTCCGCATTCCCCTGCCCAGGGAACCGCCAATCTGCTCTCTGTCCCTGTGGATTTGACTATTGCAGACTTTGCATGCAAATGGAATTACACATCACATGGCCTTGCGCGTCTGGCTTTTGTCACAGAGCATGTTCCCAAGTCTGTCCCGCTGGAGTGCTTGTCGGGGCTGCCTCCTTCCGATGGCGGCAGAATACTCCACGCATGTGAAACGGGGGATGGGCAGATGCAGAGAAAGAGATGATGGCAGGGCATTGACTCCTGTGACTGAGGGGCTGACAAGTCCACGGTCTGCAGCCACAAGCTGGGGACCTGGCGGTGTAAGGCCCGGTCTGGAGGCCAGCTGGCTTGAGGCCCGAGAAGGGCTGATGTTTCAGTTCGAGTCCAAAGGCAGGAAAAGGCCGACGTCCCCACTCATGCAGGCAGGCAGGCAGGCAGGAGTTCTCCGTGTTTGGCCTTTTGGTTCTATTCAGGCCTTCAGTGGATGGGCTGAGCCACCCACACGGGGGAGGGCAGCCGCCCCGCTCAGTCTCTGCATTTCAATGCTGAGCTCGTCCAGACGCATGCAGACGCACGCAGGCCTTGGGCTGCCCGACGTTCACCATCCCGCGTGCACAGACGCCGGCAGCCGGCGGCCTGTGTTTCCAGCTGTTGTGGACACTGTTGCAGAGAACGTGCGGACACAGGGACTGGAGCCGTTGTTTGCGCTTCTCCCGGGCGCGCACCTAACCTGCGAGCGCGGTTTCGGTGCCGGGCGTTCTCTGGGCAGGATCCAGGCTGGGTCCAACCCCTTTAAAGACCAGGCAGGCCACTCACAGTAACTCGAGTGTGCCCCCACGTGTCTTGGCACCAGCACGGTGCCTGGGAGAAACGGAGTGCCCACACGTGCTGGGGAAGTCTCGGGGTCACATCTGTCCCTGGACAGGCCCGGGCAGATGGCACTCTGCAGTTGAGAGGGGGCCTCAGACTCCCTGGCGAGGGGGGCCAGGCCAAGAGGCCCACACTTGCGCTGGGCTGCCAGCTCTGCCAGGACCTGGACGCCCAGGGGCACGGCCATAGGTCCACACTGCGTCTGCCCTGGTCCGCCGCCTTTGGCTCATGGAAACTTCCAGACTCACTACACAATGCCCCATGCTGCCCTGATCAGATGTTTCCACAGCTCCCTTCCCCTCTTGCTGGGACCGCCTTCCTAACTGTGGTCTCCAGCCCACCAAGGGGCCTGGACGCTGCCTTGAGACTCCTCCCTATGCACCCCTAGCCTGCCCAGGGCCCCCTGTGGGCCATCCCCAGGGTAGGTGGAGCCTTCACCCCCCTGTGGCCCAGAGGGACGCAAGAGCCCTGAGCTGCCAGGAGGGCCACACTCATTCCCAGGTGTCCTGAGCTGCACTGTCACCCCAGAAAGAGTCCCCTCAGATGAGGCTGCTAGACCCCTTCACCCCCACTGCTGCATCCCCACTTCCCTTCACAGGCCTGGCCCATGGAGGCCGCAGACACTCGTGAACTTCTGGGGACAGTGTGGTCCCTGACACCTCCGTGGGCCAGGCCTGGGCAGCCTCTCCGCCACTCCCATCAGAAGGGGCCCAAAGCCCGGCCCCCTCAGCAGGACAGTCCTCCCTCCGTCCCTGCCAGAAAGTGAGCCGAAGGCAACAGCCGAGTTTAGCAAAATCTGAATGACCATCATCATTTTTATTGCAAATCAGTTAACAAAAGGATGAAAAAAAATACATCATTTTCATTATCTACAGTTTCGCATGTAGATAACTTTTTTAAAAAGTTTCCTTTTTCTGTAAACTACACTCTATTTTATAAAACACAGTAAGAATCAATACCTTGGGATGTGTCTGGTCATGCCCACTAGGGATGGCACTCGATCACCCCCCGCAAGACGGAGAGAAGCTGCCCTGAGGAGCATGCATGTGGCAGGCGGTGGCAGGGCCCGGGCCTGTGCTCCCAGGAGCGGCTGCAGCCACGTGGGCCACAGGGCCGGGGTGCACGGAACTGAGCCATATTCTGACATCCCTCATCAGCGTGACACACGACAGACTTGTTCATTTAGATTTTTTAAACAAAATCCACCTTTAAAAATGTATTTACAGACATTTATTTTGCCACAGGCTTATACTTGATATCGCAAGGATCTGCCCCTACCCTGGGCCAGCACCCCCAGACGGGAGGGTGGCCTGAGAGCAAGCTCCCCGCCTCCCCCACCCACAGCCGGCAGGGCCGCTGGGAGACCAGAGGACACAGCCCACGGCTTTCCAGAGCCTCCTGTAGGCTGCTCTGGCACGTCTCCTATAAAAACAGGAGCCAACAGCAGTCAGGTCCCGGGAGCCAGGGCCCAGGCCGTGACAGTCCACCTCCTGCTGAACCTGCAAGATGCCGTCCAGGCCGAGATGCTGAGCCCCCAACAGGCGTCCCAGGCAGCGCCTCTCCACGGAAGAGTGCGGGGCTCCTCCACAGGCGTCCCAGGTGGGCGCCGTGGGTCCACGTCCGACCTGTTTCTACACACGGTGCTTAGATACGAAGAAGGGGGACCGGAGTGGTTCTGGAGGGAACAAGACTCGCAAGACCAATGGGTAACTACGTAATACTGAACCTGAAACAAAGATTCATGACCGGTACCATGGAATGTAGTCTTGGCGGACCCCAAGAGCACATTGTCAAAAAGCATGCTTTGAAAACATCTAATCCACATCATTTTACTTAAGCTTCCTATTTTAGATGCAAATTAATCCACATGCCGAAAGTGTGGATCTGTCCTTTGTGTGTCTCTAGGTGCATCTTCTCGAAGAGGGCGGGCATCTGGGGAGAGGGCCGCAGGCCGGGCGCCCGGGAGCTTTTTGGACGATGCTTGTTCAGACCTCCCTTCTCCAACATCATTTCTTTTTGGATTATGAAAATAAGAAATCAATAAATAAATGGCATTTATAAATCATGAATCTTTGTTTATATTTTACAAACACGTAAAGAATCTTTATCCTAAGTAGAAAAATCATGATTCTGAGAACTAGTTTATTTTCTTGGAACAGATAAAAGTTTCTACCTGGAACCATAGAAAATAGTACATATAAATAAAAAGGCAGTGTTTTTTGTGTAAAATAAAAGTACATAAATAAATACTAAAAAAAAAAAAAATTAAGTCCTTGTTCTCTTATTCTGTATAAAAACATGTTTTTTAAAAAGGCTCCCGTGGTCGGCCACGGCGCACACGCAGACGCCCAGCAGGGCTTGGGAAAGGAAGCCGGGGTCCCGCGGGGCGGCGGCTGTTTACTTGAAGGCCTCCGGAATGTGGGCGATCTGGGACTGCATGCTGGTGGGCGGGCTGGAGACGCCCTCGGACCAGTCGGAGACGTTGGAATGCGGGGATGAGCTGGACCACTGGTCGGGGGACTCTGGGGATGGGGTGAGGAAGGGGTGCTCGGGCACCTGCAGCTGGTGGCTGGGGGTGTTGTCCACGGGCGAGGAGGAGTAGCTGTGCTGCGAGGGGGGCGTCAGGAACTGAGCCGTGGTCATGGGCGGGGCCAGCGAGGACGGCAGTGACGTGGGCAGGGCCAGGCCCTCCGGGGGCAGGACAGTGTGCACTGTCAGGCTGCTGGGGCCCAGCGGCTGCACGTCCGCCTGGCTCGGCTCCCCGCCCAGGAAGCTCCGGCCCAGGTGGCCGCCGGCCGCTGAGCTCACACTGAGATGCGGCGGCGGCGGCGGCGGCTGCAGGTTCTGCTGTTGCTGGATGTTCTGGGGCTGCAGGTTCTGCTGCTGCATCTGTAAGTTTTGCTGCTGCACCTGCTGCACCTGCTGGGCCTGCCCCAGGTGAGGCTGGGTGGCCAGCCGCGTGTTGGGCAGGCCCTGGTAGCTCATCATCTGGGACAGGGTGCTGGCGGCCAGGCTGCTGTGCAGCGGGCCCACCATGCCGTGCTGGAGGGCGGGGGCCTGCGTGCTCAGGGCGCCCCCCGGGGCCACGCTCCCTCGCAGCGGGTTGTACTGGTTGGGCACCATGCCGTTCTGCAGCCGAGACAGCCACTCACACTGGCCATTCAAGCCGGCGGCCCCACCCACGCTGAAATTCAAGGCTCCTCCGCCGCTACCGCCGGAGCCCAGGACCGTGCTGGTGCTGGAGGCCACAGGCAGGTGGGAGAGGCGTGGGGGGCCGGCCTCGAAGGCCAGCCGGCCGCCCCCGCCCAGCACTGCCATCTCGGGCTTGGCTGCCACGTTCAGGTGGCCGATGCCCAGGTGGGTGTCAGGCATGCCAGGCAGGTGGTTGAGGGGCATGGATGGAGACGGCTGGAACGGGGAGGGCAGGAGGGGCGGCGAGGCCACGTCCGACAAGTAGCCGTGGGGCGACTCGAGGGAGTCCACAGGCGACAGCAGGCTGGAGCTGTCCAGCAGGCAGCCCTTGCCGTCCTGGGACTTCTTCCTCCGCGCCTTCAGGTCCTTGGCCTCCTTGCCGCCGCAGGCCAGGCCTTTGGTGCTGGGCTTACGGGCCTTCTTGCCCTGCACGGCCGGCTTGAGGTTGCCCAGGTAGCCGTTGGGCGAGCAGAGCGGGGGCGACAGGGTGGGCGTGCCCCCCAGGGTGGCGCCGTGCAGCTGGGGGCTGCGCACCAGGTTGTGCTCGTCCAGCAGCCTCACGATGTCGTGGTGCATGCGCTCCTGTGCGATGTCACGCGGCAGGCGGTCCATGTGGTCCGTGATGTCCCGGTTGGCAAAGTGGTCCAGCAGCACCTTGGCGGTCTCATAGCTGCCCTCTCGGGCAGCCAGGAACAGGGGCGTCTCCTCCTGGGGACACGGGCACGGGGCAGGTGAGGGGGACCCTGGGGACCCTCCCGACGCTCTGTCGCCAGAGGTGGCGGCGGTTCGACTCCCACCTCCCCCGCGGAGGCAGGAAGCTGCTTAGTGACCCTAGCCCAGCATCCTAGCCTGGCTCATTCTCAACATTCAAGCCTTGAATGCATCTCCTAAAACCCTCCCAGAGCCGGCCTGTGCGACCTCCTATCTAATCAGTAGGACTCTAAGGTGGGGAGAGAGTCACACGCCCCATTAAAAAACCTAACAAACTGTGGTCCTCTTCCCTCTGCCTCCGAAAATGCAAACAAAACCACACTGCAGCCTCTCAGGGCCTGGAGATCCCTGGGTCGTATCTCAGCACCAGGGAAGGAGCTCCCCGTCCAGATGGTCACCAAGCCACCCCAGGGTCTACTCTCTTTCCAGGTTCTCTTCCGTACCGTGGACGTGCCACGCATGTCCACGAGGCTGCTGAGCGGGGAGTGAGGAGCGTCCACCGCAGCCTGGACGCCCCTCTGAGTTCCTGGGCTCCATCCACCCCACTCTAGCCACTGGCACCTCGGGCTTGGTGTGCCTGCGTCCAACACTGCCCCCTGGTGCCCAATGCCTGCTGCGTCCCCTCACCCAGGCAGAAGAGACCCTAGCAGGAGGTCCCCCTGGGCGTGGGTGTGGGGAGCCCAGCACCGGGCAGCCAGCCCTGCGTGCAGACGTCGTAAGCACAGGAAGGGAGGGGGCACTGGCAGGCACCCCGGGACCCTCGCTGCAACCTGCGACCTCAGTGACTCTCGCCGCGCACCTCCTCCCCCCCGCAACTCACCTTGTTGTTCTGCATGTCCTTGTTGGCCCCGTTCTTCAGGAGCACGACGGCAGCGTCCACGTTGTTCACGGCGGCGGCCCAGTGCAGCGCCGACTTGCCTGTGCGGGGAAAGCAGAGAGAGGTGGGTCGGGGGCACACCAGGTGGCTGCCGTGTCCCGTCCCCCGCGGGCCGGGCCGTGGCCCGGCGTACCCAGGTCGTCCACGGCGTTGACGTCGGCGTGCGAGTTGATGAGGTCCTCCAGCATGCCCTCCACAGCCAGGCGGGCAGCCAGGATCAGCGGCGTGGTGCCGTCGTGCATGCGGGCGTCCAGGTCCGTGGCTCGGTTCCTGATCAGGATCTGGGGGACAGGAGGGACGCGGGCAAACGTGAGCCCAGTGCCTGGACCCCGGGCCCCGCTGCCCTCTGGACGCAGACCAGAGCCCTCCTGAGACCGGCACGGCCCTGGAGAGACACCACACCTCGGGGCCCATCCCACCCCGTGTGCTGGGCCGTGCTGCCCACACAGGCCAGCCGCTGGTGCCCACGAGTGGCCTCTGGCTTCCACGGCTACTTCCAAAACAGGGGGCTGGGTCCCTGCCTGGCCACGGGGGGGGCACAGCCAGCACGGGAATCCTGGCGCTCGGGCCACAGCCACCCAGAGCCACCGAGCTCCACTGCGCTGCCTCGGCCCCGGCAGAATGGCGGGCTGCCCTTCCCACGCAGCCTGGGCGCAGCCTTGGGCCGGAGGGGGGTCTCTGCCGGTGAGTGAAAAAAGCCGGCACCAACTGACGAGCAGCGCCAGCCCGATTCTCGCACAGCCCCCGGGAATTTGTGTCGCAACGTGCGGAAAGGCCGTCCGGAGAGGCACACGGCAGACGCAGGGCCTGCCCCTGGGGCTCCTCTCAATTTTCCTTTCTCAGCTAATCTCAATTTCTTATTTCTGCACAATGGCAACATATTACTTAGGAAATTATTAAACCGAAAGGTGGGGGCTGACTCCCCAGGCTTCCGCCCCGTCTGAACCTGCTGCCCGGAGCCCAGAGACCCGCCGCACGGCTGACGCCAGGGGAGCCCCTGCCAGGGACGCGCCTGGAGCCCCGGCAATCAGATCGCGAAGCCCCCCTTGACGGGAGCTCCCGGTACGGCCAGAGCCCCAGGTCTGCAGGCAGCGAGGGGCGGCCCCTAAGCCCTTCTTCTTAGCGCCACGGGCTACGCCGGCGGCCACGGCTGGGAGGGAGGGGCCAGGAGCCGGGGACTGAGCACTGGGACTGGGACCCCGAGACCGGAGCTGTGGCGGGTGGGGGTGGGGGGCCCTGCGGGTCCCTGGGGCCTCCTGCCGGACGCCCTCTGGCCCAGCGTCCTCGAGAAGACCCAGGTGGGCCCGACGCCCTCCCCGGCGCGCATCTCCCTCGAGGTGCGACGGTCCAGGCGGGGGCCCCAGATGCCCCTGCCCCAGCCGCACCGGAGGTCAGGTCCCCAGGGCTGTGCAAGCCCAGCTGCTGCCCGGGCCGGCTGGTGGCCCCGACCGCGGAGGGCAGGGGACGGGGCGCCGTGGCTGGGCGCACGGGCGGCCGCCGCCTACCTGGAAAACACCCTGTGCGTCGGCAGACACGGCCGCGTGCAGCGGGGTGCGCCCCATGTTGTCCTGGATGTTGGCGTCGGCGCTGGCCTCCAGCAGGCGCTTGGCGGCGTCTGAGCGCGAGTAGCGGGCGGCCAGGTGCAGGGCGGTCTCGCCGGTGCGGTCCGTCTGGTTGTGCAGGCTGGCGCCCTGATAGATGAAGTCCGAGATGACCGCCGGCGCGTCCTCCTCCTCCTCGCTGTTGCCCGTCTCCAGCCCGCCCCCGCTGCAGGAGGCGATCATGAGCGGCGTGAAGCCGTCTGCGGGCAGCACAGGGGCTCGGTCAGGAGGCTGCGGCCCGGGCTCGAGCACCGCCACGGGAGCGTGCCCGCCGCCTGGTGGCCCTGCATGCACAGTGGGGGCCACGAGACGTCCCCCACCCCGAACTTCTCAAGGGTCGGAGCCAAGCCCGAACTCGCTGGTGGGCAGCGGAGACCCCGGCGGCTCTGCTTCCTGTCCCGCCAAGATGCCGCACCAAAAGCCCCACCCAGAGAGGAGGCAGCCCGAGAAACACGCGGTCAGAAAATCAGCCCCCGGGATGTCCCGGGAGAAGGGCGTCGGGAGAAGGGATTGATTGACAGGCGCAGAGCAGGCCCAGAGCAGCCCGGGGAGGGGGTCGGCAGAGGGCGCGCTGGCTCGGGGCTGGTCTCCACCTGAACAGGGACCGAGCGCCCCGCCTGGGGCTTAGGGTAGGGCGGCGGGGGCGGGGGGGGGGGGGCGGGGGGCCTCGGGCTCGGGGAAGCCCAGGCTGCCGGACACTCGTGACCCTGGCTGGACAGTCCCGGCCTCGGCGGGCGTGGCGGCGGGCGGCGCCCCTACCCGGCCCGCGGACGTTGACATCCATGCAGTCGGCGTCGACCTCGCCCTGTGGCGGCGTGGGGGCCATGGCCGACAGGCGCAAGTCGGCCGCGTCCAGGTGCTGCTGGGTCCACTGCCGGTGGTCCGTCTGGTCATCGGGGTCGGGGAGCACGACCGGCTCCTCGAACTGAGGGGCAGAGAGAGCCGCCGGGTCAGGCGGGGCCGCGGCGGGCGCTGGGGTGGGGCCTGGGGCCGCGTGACTCACCCGGAACTTCCTGGGCTCCAGGTCCTCGTCCCACTCGTTCTGGTTGTCGTCCATGAGGGCCCCGTCCGAGGCGTTCTTCAGGGGCCTGGCGGCACGGGGCGGGAGCAAAGCTGAGCGGGCTCCTGGGATACCCCCCGCCCTGGCTGACCCCCGGCCCGGCCCCACCCCCGGTTCCCCCCCCGCAGCGGGGGCCACGTCCACTCACTTGAGGCCCACGGAGTCCTCGCCGAGGGGCTCACGCCGCTTCTTCTTGCTGGCCTCGGACACCTTGAAGCCCTCGGGGAACCAGAGCTGGCCATGCTGCCGCCGGCGCTTCCGGGACAGCAGCACCCCGCAGCCCACGAAGAAGAGCAGCACAAAGGCGGCCGCGGCCACGTACATGAAGTGCAGCTGCGTGGGCGCGGGCGGCTCCACGGTCTCGCCTGCGGGCACAGGGGCCGGCGGCCGGCGCCGGGACATCAGGCGGTGGCGAGGCGGCAGGCCGGCGGCCGGGGGCAGTGGACAGGCTGCACGGCCGGGCGCCTGCTCACCCGCTCTCCTCCACATCCCGCCCCCCAAAATAAGGTCATTTTCTACGCGCTTAATCAGAATTGCAAACTATCGCTAAATTCTCTCCTGCACCAGCCGACTCTATCTGGAGACGGCTTTCACTTTTCTCTCCTTTAAGGGAGGAGGATTAGCCAACTTCAAATCGCTGCACTCGCATTGAGCTGTTAAGACAAAGGATTTAGGGGGATTTTCAAGACACAAACTTCAACACTTCACATGACACCGATCAATTCTTCCCGCTCTGTCTTTTTTTCTTTAAAAAAAAAAAACCCGTAATGATTTTGAAATAATACCCAACAAAGGAAAACCAGAGGGAAGGGGTGGGCAGAGAAAAAGGCTCCCACTTTCTGGCAGACGGGCTTGTCCCCCTGGGCAGCTTCACCGGCGGACGGGCAGCTGTGCTGTCCAGAAAATTCCAGAAAGACACCTCCTGAACTCTGGATGGCAGGACACACGCCCGGGGCCTGGCAACGGCGCTAAAACCCGGGGCACTTGGGAGGGACGGGGAGACTCGACCCCTCGAGGGCCTGCTTCCCGGCGTGGGGCTGGGCGCGGGCGGCCACACTCACTCTGCACGGCCTCGATCTTGTAGGGGATGTTGAGGCTGCCCAGGGAGGCGAGCGCGCTCAGGAAGGCGGCCACGTCGGTGGCGCTCTGGAAGCACTGGGAGGAGGCCTGGACGCACTGCCGGTTGTCGATCTCCAGGTAGACGATGGACCTGCGGACGCACCGGGCAGGGCTGGGACCGGAGGCGCCCTCCCCCCTCCCCCGGCCGGGTGTGCTGCCTGGGGTCTGGTGACAACCGCCCGAGGGGAACAGCCCCCCTGCGGCCTGATGCACACAGCAGGCGCTCATCACGGACCCTCTCAGGGAGCTCTCCGAGCCCCCACCACCCTCTGGCTCCCTTTTGGGTGCCGGGAACACCCCTTTTCCCCGTCCTCTCCCAGGAACCATCCGGGCCTGAGGGAAGTGCCCGGGTGCCGGCGTCCTCCTGCTCCCAGGGCCAGGCTCCCCGAGAGCGGAGTCTGAACCCGGCCTCCTCGCACAGGCCCCCCGACGGGCCGGCAAACCTGCCGGGCAAGGGCACACGAGGGCACGGCCAACTTCGCAGGAGCAGGGACGGCCCCAGATGGCTGCGCACACAGGCTCAGCTTGCCTGTGGTCTCCCGCCCCGGGGGACGCCCCCGCTCAGCTCTTCCTCCGTCTCTAAGGCCCAGCCTGGGACACTCTCCCCTCTTCCCAGCTTCCTCTCCACCCCAAACAACACGGCAGGCGTGGTCACTGAGCCACGTTCTCGCCCAGGGCGATCGTCCCGTAAGGGAGCCCTGTGGGCTGCGTCTCGATCAGCCCGTCCCTGGCGCCCGGCAGAATCTCACGCCACCTACTGAGTGAAGACCAGGGAGGGGGTGGGGGGGTGAGGATGTGGCCTGCAGGAGGCAGAGCCTCGGGGCACAGGCCTGGCAGGACGGCTGCCCCTGCTCCTCTCACCTGTGTGGCCCCAAAGTCCCTGGGAACCACGGTCACTTTTACCACCAAGGGAGCAGCGCCCCGCCTGCCCCTGGCGTGGCCACGAGGCTGGGGGGGGGGCGCGGCGGGCACCAGAGCTCACTCACCCGCGGATGTCCATGGGGTCCAGCTCCCTGCGCCGGCGGCCGCCCCCGCCGCCGGCGCCGGGCAGCAGCGAGGCGGTCACCTGGCCGAGCAGGGTGCCCGGCGCGGCCCAGCCCTCGGCGGCGGCGCGCTTGATGGGGTGCTTGCGCAGCTCCTCCTCGCGGCCGTAGTAGGGGAAGATCATGTGCTGGCCGAGCGCGTCGCGCTTGAAGACCACGTTGGTGTGCAGCACGCGGCTGAGCTCGCGCAGGAAGTGGAAGGAGTTGTTGCGCAGCTGCTCGGGCGGCATCAGCACCACGACCACCAGCGTGCCGGCCGCCAGCCGCTCGGGCACGTGCTCCGCGCAGTCCAGCCCGTCCCACTCGCACTCGGCGCTGTTGCAGCCCTGGTCGCAGTGCCCGTCGCTGAAGTGGTCCTTGCAGTACTGGTCGTACAGGGGGCTGCGGGGCGGCGCACGCTCAGCCTCTCGCGGGGGCCCCGGGCCCGCCGGCACTGCCCTGCCGACGGGGACGGCGCCCCGCCCCGGGGTGCAGCCCGCGCGCCCCGGCCTTACTTGCACTGGCCCTCGGCGCGCTGGCAGTCGAAGCCGTCGAAGAGGCAGCCGGCCGAGTTGCACTGGCTGTCGCAGCGGCCGTCGCCGAAGTACTTCCAGCACTGCAGCGCCTGCGTGCAGTTCTTCCAGGGGTCGTCGAAGTTGAGCGAGCAGTCGCCGCCGTCCCAGCCGCAGGCGTGGTTGTTGCACCGCAGGTTGCACACCTTGTTGCTCGCGTCCTCCCGGCACTCGGGCAGCTCGCAGGCCTCCTCCACCTGCGGCGGGGGGATGTCGCGGCCCGCGCCGCCCCCGAAGCCGTAGTCCAGGATGTGGCACAGCAGCCCGTTGAACTTGGCGGGGCACAGGCAGCGGTAGAAGGGGCTCTCGGGCGTGGGCTCGCAGCTGCCCTGGTTGTAGCAGGGGTTGCCGCTCAGGCAGGGGCTGCTGGCCGGGAACTGGCACTCGGGGCCGGTGAAGGGGCCCAGGCACAGGCAGGTGGGGCTCCTCGGGCCGGAGACGCAGGTGCCGCCGTGGAGGCAGCGCAGGTTGCCGCAGGTGCGCGCGTCGTTCTCGCACGTGGCGCCCTCGAAGCCCTGCGAGGCAGGGAAGGCGGGGCGTCGGGCAGGGAAGGCGGGGCGTCGGGGAGGGAAGGCGGGGCGTCGGGGAGGGAAGGCGGGGCGTCGGGGAGGGAAGGCGGGGCGTCGGGGAGGGAAGGCGGGGCGTTGGGGAGGGCCGTGCCCAGATGCCAGCCCCAGCCAGGCCTGGCAGCGCCCCCCGCACCCCCCAGGAGAGGGGCTGGCAGGGGACCCTCCTGCAGCAGAACCTTCAAGACACGCCCTCCTGACAGCAGAGGGACCGGGGGCCGCCAGGGGGCCGGGAACTGGGGGGGACGGACACGTGGAGCTCGGGGACGCGAGACCGCCCTATGACACGGGTGGCGGGTCCCCGTCATCACGTCAGCCCGAACCCACGGGATCCCAAGCCCACGGGGAGCCCCGGGCAGGGCACGCGCGCACGTTAATCGCAGCGAGGCGGCGTCGCCTCCGCGTCAAGAGTTAGCAGGCGCTCCGCAACGCGTTACCGAGGGTTACCGGGCAGGGGATGTCCCGCTCGGTTTTTCTGTAAACCTAAAACTGCTCTAAAAAAAATGCATTGAAACTACAGAAATGGACTCGGGGGATGATGAGGATGAAGGCCCAGAGGCTCAGCCCCCCCGCCCCCGCCCGGCCCGGCGGCCGAGACCCTCAGGCTGAGCTGCGCCGGGCCGGGGCGTGGGGCCGCCACCTTCGGACCCGGCGCCCGGCGGCGGCACCTACCGCAGGGCACCTGCAGATGAACCCGCGGGCGGTGTTGGCGGCGACGGCGCAGGTGCCGCCGTTCTGGCAGGGCTTGCCCTTGCAGCCGTTGATGACCGACTCGCAGCGGCGCCCTGCGGGGACAGCCGGGCGGTGAGGGGCTCGCCCCGCCCCCATGCCCACCTGCCCGGCCCGACCGGCCAGCCCGCCGCACCCACCGGTGTGGCCGGCGCGGCACTCGCAGTGGAAGGCGTTGACGCGCTGCACGCAGTTCTGGGTGCCACGCGGGTCGCAGGGGTTGGACAGGCACTCGTTGACATCGCCCTCGCAGCGCTCGCCCACGAAGCCCGGCGGGCAGGCGCAGCTGTAGCCGCCCACCTGGTCCACGCAGGTGCCGTTGTTGAAGCACTTGGGGCTCCGGGACGCGGGGTCCACGGGGGGCTTGCAGTCGTCCACGTTGATCTCACAGTGCACCCCTGCGGGGGCCCACACGCGGTGAGCGCAGGGACCCCACAGGCGCCGGGAAAGGCAGGTGCCCTGCCGCCGCCGCTGCCGCCGCCACCGAGCCCTCGAGTCCCACCGGGACGGCCCCTGCACCTGCCCTCGGCCCCACAGAGCGAAACAGGGTTTTCGCCGTCCTGGCTGCCCGGCCCCGCCCCCGTGTGGCCGCCTCACCCTGTGTGCCGCGGGGGCAGGAGCACTTGTAGGTGTTGACCAGGTCGATGCAGGTGCCCCCGTTCTGGCAGGGCTGGGACAGGCACTCGTTGATCTCCTCGGAGCAGTTCACGCCGTGGTAGCCGGCCACACACTGCGCGGGGGACAGAGCGAAGGGCGGGCCGTGGCTCAGCAGTGGCTGGGCAGGGTAAACCCCCACCCTCCGTGCAGGCCGGCCGGGCCACGCAAGCTGTCCTTGTGTCCCTCACACCCAGTGGCACTGCAGGGAGACCCTGGCCCAGCAGAGCGTGGGCGGGCCCTCAGCGTGCTGGGTCACTCACTACCTGTGGTGTGTGCACGGGGCCTGGCCCTGTCCCATCGGACAGGGCCACCGGCTAGGTGCCAGCTGAGCCCAGACACAATCTGGGAAGGGAGAGTCCATCCTTCCCAGCATTTCCTCCTCTTTCAGGCTCCCCATAGGCCACCTCCTCCAGGCAGTCTTCCCTGATTACCCTGGCCCTCCCTTAATGCAGCTGAAAGGTGCACAAGTCTACTGGGTCCAGTGTTCTCTGCAGTGCCACCTCCCGGTCCGGGGCCCGGTGTGCAGGGACACTCATGCCACACGCCTCCCCCCGACCCAGGACAGGCCCCCACCTTGCAGGAGTAGCCGCCCAGGTAGTCCGTGCAGGTGGCCCCGTTCTGGCAGGGGCTGGGCAGGCACTCGTCCACCAGGTCCTCGCAGTAGCTGCCCGTGTAGCCCGCCTGGCAGCGGCAGTGGTGCGTGTTGCCCGCGTTCACGCAGAGCCCCCCGTGCCGGCACAGCTGGGCGACGTCGACGCCTGTGGAGGCCGAGGCGGGAGGCAGGTGAGGCCGGGACCACGTGGGCCTGGCGGGGCCGGGAGCAGGGCGGGGGCACGGCCAGTCACCTCGCTGCTGCGCGGCGACCTCGCAGGAGACGCTGGGCACGTCGCAGTAGAGGCCGGTCCAGCCGCTGGGGCACTCGCAACGGTACAGCGTGTGGGTCTGCCAGCACTTGCCGCCGTTCCTGCAGGGCGCCGAGTCGCACCAGCGCACCAGGTTCTGGGGACAGGCCGGGGTCACGGCCGGGGTCACGCGTGGGCCCTCCACCCGCCAGCTCTCACCCGGCAGAACCCTCACGCCCAAGAGGGGCGCGACCCCATTCTCCAGAAAGGAAAACCGAGGCTCAGTGACTCCCCAGCTGCCCCCACTACACTGAGCCAACCTGGGGCTGGCGTCTCTCCTCCTCAGGACCCTCGGCAAACCCAGAGCACCAGGCCCTTTAACAGAAGCTCTACTCACAAATAAGCTCTTTTTTGAAGTTTTTCTTTTTTTTTGAGACAGAGTCTCGCTTTGTTGTCCAGGCTACAGTGAGTGCCGTGGCAACAGCCTAGCTCACAGCAACCTCAAACTCTTGGGCTCAAGCCATCCTCCTGCCTCAGCCTCCCGAGTAGCTGGGACTACAGGCATGCGCCACCATGCCCGGCGAATTTTTTCTATATATATTAGTTGGCCAATTAATTTCTATTTATAGTAGAGATGGGGTCTCGCTCTTGCTCAGGCTGGTTTCGAACTCCTGACCTCGAGCAATCCGCCCGCCTCGGCCTCCCAGAGTGCTAGGATCACAGGCGTGAGCCACCGCGCCCAGCCTGAAGCTTTTGGATACAATTGATGTTTCACGTGGAAATCTTCAATGAGAACGAACATTTAACGCTTGTGCCTGTTTTCTGTAAAAGCACTGACTTCAGCCACCATCCCCCAGGTTACTCTGCCCTGGCGCCACGAGCTGTCACTGGAGCTGAGGCTGCTCAGCTCTGCTGCAGGAACTGATCCCCGTGGAGCCCAAGGGCTCTTCCCTCCCTGTGCTCAGGAGCGGCGCAGCGGGGCAGCCCCGGGGGATACGGAGGGGCCCGCTGTTCCCACCCACCAAGAGCAGGCACCCACCTCAGCCACCTCCCACCGCACCCCTGCATCTGCTCGCTCACCTGGCAGTTGAGTCCCGTGTAGCCCTGGGGGCAGGTGCACTTGTAGGAGCCACAGCTGTCCTGGCAGGTGCCGCCGTGCAGGCAGGGCCTCGAGTCGCACTCGTTGATGTCATGCTGGCAGTAGCTGCCCGTGAAGCCGGACGGACACAGGCAGGTGAAGGAGTTGATGCCGTCCACGCAGGTGCCGCCGTTGAAGCAGGAGCTGCAGGTGGGCGGGCGGCAGGGGGAGGTGAGAAGGGGTCGGTGGGTCCCGGCCTGGGCAGGCTCCGCCATGCCCACACCTCCCCTTCCACTCAGGCCAAGCGACCTCACAGCAGGACAGGCCGGGAGCAGCCTCCTCAAGGAGGCCAGTGGGAGCCCGGGGGGGCCTCAGACTCACACCACATCACACCTCCTTTCTCTGCCCTCTTTGTAACTCATGCTGAGACGGGCTTTACAACGCAAACGGGTATGCAGTGGTTAAAGTAAAAACGAGGGAGAAACCAGAACTGCACGTGGGAGATGATCACGTCAGAAACCAGGGATGAGGCTGGCATTTAACACCGAGCTTCCTGGCAACCAGTGCAAAAAGGGAAACAAGAAGGGTTACAGAGTTCTTTCTGCCTGACAGAAAGAGGCACACCGGTTCTTCAGGACGAACTACCCAGGTTCCCAGTTCTGGTCACAGGAGGTCACAATGGCCCTTTTAGGAGAGATGCTGCGATACAATGAACAACATCTGGACGCAACCCAACTGGCGCTCAGTGCCGAACGGGGCCCGGGCAGACACCTGCTCGGTGTGCCAGGTTGCCATGAACCATGCGGGCCCTGCAGCCCGTTTCCCTCCTTCCCTCTCTGCCTCTGCCCGAGGCCGGGCCCCACCTGTGCGCAGGGGCCCCCACGCACCTCTCCGTGCAGTCGGGCGTGTTGTTCTCACAGTGGATCCCGCTGAAGCCCGTGGGGCAGGTGCAGGTGTAGCTGTCCACGCAGTCGGTGCAGTTGGCGCCGTTGCGGCAGGGGCTGCTGGCGCACTCGTTGATGTCCTCCTCGCAGAAGGCGCCCTGGAAGCCAGGCAGGCAGGCGCAGAAGGCCGCGTTGACGCCGTCCGTGCAGGAGCCGCCGTTGTGGCACGGGTCTGGGAGGGGCAGAGGGAGGGGCTGGGGGTGGGAAGGCGGCACGGCCGGGGACGCCGTCTCTGCGTCCGCTGGGGAGCCCACCCTGTTCTTCCTCTCGCACTGGGGTCCCCACTCCCCGCACACTCCCGACCCCAGGCAGGTGACAATTCTGCGGGCCTGATGGCCCCGTCGTGGACCGGGTGACAGTTCTCGTCCCCGCACGCTGGGTGACGCTGGGCGAGACCCTCAGCGTCCTGTGCGCCAGGGGGTGCGAGCGCCAGGCTGGAGCGTGGGCAGGCGCCACAGGAGGGGCTCTTGCTGCCTCTGCCCCGGCCTGCCAGAGCTGGCCCGGCTGACCCGGAGCCTTCCGGAAGCCCCTGGGCTGGGGTGCGAGGCCTGCGCTGGGGCTCGGTGAGCAGCAGCCCCTCCGCGGCACGTCCTGTGACGCCTGCCTGGGCTCCCTCCTGGCCACCCTCAGGGGGACCCAGCCGAGGCCTTGGCCTCTCCAGCCCCCGCGCCGAGCCCGCCTGGCGCCCACCCAGGAAACAGAGGCCTGAGAGCGCCTCGGTGGCAGCCACGGCCACTCACTGGGCTGGCAGTCGTCCACGTCGGTCTCGCAGTTGCGCCCGGCGTAGCCTGCCTGGCAGTGGCAGCGGTAGCTGCCGTCGGTGTTCAGGCAGGATGCGCCGTGCTGGCATGGGCTCTTCACGCACTCGTTGACGTCGACCTCGCACGTCTGCCCTGCAGGGGGAGGAGGCCGGTCAGTCCCCGCAGCCTCCACCCTGCGGGGAGGCCTGTGCCGGGCTGGCCGTCCGCCTGCAGCGCCTCCCCCGACCCCCGAGGGCGGGTCTCTCTGGCCCCAGGACCAGCCTCTGTCCCCTAATTTTGGACTCAGGTTGCAGGAACTCAGGAAGTCAAGGTCGCTCCAAGGTCTAGTCCTGATTCTAGAGCTTCTAGCGCAAGGGACTCCTCACAACCCACTTGCTCACTTCCAAAGACGGGGAACTCACTCCCTCCTGCCCTTTCTACACTCCCATCCCAGCGTCTCCCTGGCCGGCCGGCCTCACCTTGCCATCCCATGGGGCAGATACAGGAGAAGCTCTCGAAGTCCTCAGACTCCTGGCACTGCCCGCTGTTCTTGCAGGGGTTGGGGGCACACGGGGCCAGGACCACCTCGCAGGTGGCTCCTGTGGGGAGAGAGACACACAGTGAAACCACGGAGCCTCACCCCCGGGGAAGTCCCTGGACGGAAGCCACTGGGCCCCCGCGTGAGCTCTGGGCCGAGCCGGGACCCCGGCTGGGGGCTCAGCGAGCGTCACGTGGACGGGGACACTGGAGACACCCAGTCGACGCCTCCCTGCGCAGCCGGCCCCTCTCTGCCCCGTGGGCGGCGGGGCACGGCCTGGGCCTCACCCGCCAGCAGCGCCCGGGAACGGGGACGGGGCTGGGACAGGCAGCCGCAGCCTGGCAGACTCCGCGACGCCTCGGGGACCCTGGGCCCAGGCAGCGAGTGCCGTCACAGCGTCCAGCGCACACAGGCCGTGACGAGGGGCAGGCCGGGCACGCCCTGCTCTGAGGGACCCGCGCCAGCCTCGGCCCCCAGCCCGCCTACGCGTCGTCGGGGCGTCAGGACCCCCGGGGCAACACGGAGTGCCTGGAGAGCGCGCGTGGGAACCGAGTGCACACGGGTGGCTTCCCCCATGCAACCCCGCGGCCGCTTCCTGTTTACCGCGGCGGGCGCTGCCCCGGGGAAGCGCGGAAGCGCTATCGTCCCGACGCCCGTTATCTCCCAGGCCTGCTGCCGCAGCGTTCCAGGCCCTTTCCTCCTGCCGGTTTCCACGGGGACCGGGCAGGCAGGAACCACGCCAGAGTTTCCGACAATTGTGCGAGGCCGGCAGGAAGTGGCCGGCAGGAAGCGCCCCGGCACAGGCCGCCCCTCTCGCCACCGAGATAGCGGCCGGTCCGGGCGGCCCACGGGCGCCCCAGGCCACCAGGGAGTGTCCTCCCAGCGAGGAGAGAAAATCCAGGATCCCAAACTCAGGTCGAGAAAGCACCAGCCCCCGCCGACCAGTGTCATGGGAACAGGCACGGCCCTGCCCCGCTGCCCGGCCAGGGCGACCGGGGCCCCTCGCTGGAGCTGGCCGGCCCTGCCCGGGGACAGCACCCTCTGCCCGCCCCCAGGGGAGCCCAGCCCCAGGAGGCCATGGACTTTCATTTGTCTTTTCTACAGAGGGGCCATTTCCCGAGATCCCCTCGGCCGGGGGCTGGGCAGTGCCCCCGGGAAACGCCCCCGCCCCAGCCTGGCCCAACAGAGAGCTCCTTGTTCCCGCACACAAAGGGCCGCCATCAAAGGGATCCCTGGGCTGGCTGGCGGGGGCGGGGCGGGGGACAGCCCGGCCCCCAGAGGCCCCCAGCGGAGTGGACGCCCAGGCCAGGAAGGCAGCTGCCCAGCCGGGCTCCTGGCGGGTCCACCTCCTGCTCGCCAGGCGGAACATTCGGGACATGCTCATGCTGAAACTTCCCTCCAGGCACCTGCGCCTTGGATAACCTGGCACCCCCAGCCCCCGCAGCATGGCGGCGGCGCCGCACCTGTGTAGGGCAGCGGGCAGTTGCACCTGTAGCCGGCCACGCCGTCAATGCAGGCGCCCTGGTTCAGGCAGGGGTTGGACGCGCACTCGTTGATGTTGGTCTGGCAGTTGGGGCCTGCGGGGAGGGCTCGGCTGTCAGCACGTCCAGCACCGGCCCCCGCCGGCCCCTCCCCGGCCCTCCCGGTCTCCCGGGGGAGGACGCCCGGCCCGAGCCCGAGGCCGACGGTTCTCCCTGCCGCGGGCAGCAGCACCCGTCCCGGGAAGGAGGCGCCGTGGCTGGGCCCGTGTCCCCGCCCTGGGCCTCGAGCCTCCCCCACGGCGGGGCGCAGGGATGCCAGGCCCGCTCACCGCTGAAGCCCTCCCGGCAGGCGCACACATAGCCGCTGGTCATGTCTCTGCAGGTTCCGCCATTGACGCAAGGGTTCGACTCGCACTCGTCGTTGTTGACGTCGCAGTTGGCCCCACTCCACCCGGGGTCGCAGTCACACTTGTACCTGGAAGGGGGGCCGCCCGCGGGTCAGCTGGGGCCCGGGGCCCGGCCGCTCCTGGCTCTGGCCGGTCCGTGGTCTGATGGAGAAGCCCGCCCACCCGGACGCTCAGGGTCCTTCAAAGTGGGGGCAGAAGCAGCCGCCTGGCCCCAGACCGCGGCAAGAGCGGCTACATGGGATTTGGGGCCGCAGAGTGTCAGCGACCAGGGCCAGGGCCCTTCCACGGTTCACCCACTTCCAGGCCTTGGACACACACGGACCCTCCGCGGAGCGAGGGTGGGGGTGGGGGGGCCTGCTGGCTGACATGGCCCCTCCCAGGCAGAGAAGGGCCGGGCTCATGAGGGGCATCAGGCACTCGCGGCTGTGACCCCCCAGACGTGCACTTCCGGGATCACAAGAGGCCTGGCACACGGGACACACAGTCCCGGCTGCTGCAGGGCCCGGGCACCAGGCCTGCCCCGAGCTCTGCACAGGGGCCGCCCGGCCTGCCCTCCCCTCTCCCAGGGGCAAAGCCCGGGGGCTCGGCACCAGGGGTGGCCGTGCCCGCCCCCGCCCGCCCCGTACCCGTTGAGGCTGTCCCGGCAGGCCCCGTGGACGCAGGGGTTGCTGTTGCACTCGTTGACCTCAGACAGGCAGGTGGGGTCGTGGTAGCCCTCGGGGCAGCGGCAGGTGAAGCCGTTGACGCCGTCCTCACAGGTGCCGCCATTGTGGCAGGGGTCCCCTGCGCACTCGTCAATGTTGACATTGCACACGCTCCCTGCAGGGGGGGCGCTGCTCAGCACGACGCGCGGGGCTGACCCCGAGACATACCCGGGCTCTTGGGTATGCAGGATGCCACTAACACGAGCCTCAGTTTCCCCAGGTGTTAAACCAGGACCATAGCCCTTCTCCCCGGGCCCTTCTGAGACGTTACGAACCGCCTTATAGGCGACCGTGGACCGCGGCGCCGGCCAGCCCCCGACGCTGACACGCATGCGCTAAGGCGTCCCCCCAGGGCCTCCCGGGGCTGCCGCTGCCCCCGCCGGTGCGGATCCAAAGCTCGGAGAGGGCGGATGAGCAGCAGAGGCTGCCGGGAGGCACACCCAGGGCCGGGCCTCAGGACCTGCCGGGGCACCGTGCCCGGCGCGGCCCAGGCCAGCTCTGCCCAGGGACAAGGGTATGTGGGGTCCATCCTGGCGCTGGCCGGAGCCAGGGGACAGTCCCTGACCTTGAACTGGGCCCGCAGCCCCACCCGCCCCCGCCCGGGCCGCACCTGTGTAGCCGGGGTCACAGACGCACTCGTAGCCGTCGATCTTGTCCAGGCAGGTGCCCGCCTCGCAGGGGCTGCTGGCGCAGTCGTCCAGATTGATCTCGCAGTTGGGGCCTGGGGTGCGCGCGAGGGGGGTGCACGGTGTCAGCTCCCTGCCCCCTCTACCCACCCGCCCGCCCGCCCGCCGGCCGCCAGCCCGAGCAGCCACCTGTGGTCCCCTTGAGACAGAAGCAGAGGTAGGAGTTGTCGCGGTCCTGGCAGGTGCCGCCGTGGCGGCAGGGCTGGCTGTAGCACTCGTTGACGTTGGTCTCGCAGTGGTGGCCCGTGTAGCCGGGCCGGCACAGGCAGGTGAAGGTGGCGACGCCGTCCTTACAGGAGCCGTAGTGACAGGGGTCGGGGTCACACTCGTCTATGTCCACCTCGCAGTGGGTCCCCGTGTAGCCTGGAGCATGGGGAGGCAGGCGCGGGGGTCTCAGGGCCAGCCGCGCCCGGAAAACCCCCAGCTAGACCCGGGGTCGCCTGTGCCCCACGGCCCTGCGCGTCTCTCCTCGAGAGGCGCTCCCAACCCCCACCCGGGTCCGAGCTGTGCCACGCTCACGCCGGGCTCCCACCACCTTCCCGCACCTTCTGCGCACACGCAGACGTAGGTGTTGGGCCCGTCCAGGCACTTGGCGCCGTTCCGACAGGGGGTGCTCGCACACTCGTCCACGTCGTACTGGCACAGGTGCCCGGTGAAGCCTGCAGCCAGGCAGGGTGGTCACGCGTGCCCCTCGGGGACCCCCGCCAGACACGCGCAGCCGGCCCGGCTGGGCTCCCAGGGTGCCTCAGCCGACACCAGGCTCTTGCTCGCTCTGCCCCTCCGCCCACGGCAGGGCCTCCCACACCAGCCATGCTGCCGCGGCCACGGCGTGTCAGGCTGTGAATGGCCCTGCTCCTGGTGTCGGGGCTGGCACCCGGGACCAAGGGAGACACCTGCCCCCAGGGCTCCCAAAGTCACTGTGTGCGACTGTCTGCTCCTGGGTCTCTGTCTCCCGTGGCTGGTGGCTGGCATGCCACAGGGTGGGGGCAGGGAGGGCAGGGCACGTGGCCTCCTTCCACCTCGAGCCCCAGCTAGGCCCTGTGGGGTCTGGGGCACACACTGCGGGTTCCCGGTGCCCCTCTTTCCAGATTGGAGATGCCACGCCCACCCCTCACCCGGGAAGAGAGTCCCTGGCCCTTGGCAGGTCCTGCCAACCTGGCCACCCTTTGTGGAAGCCTGAAAACACCCCCCTACTCACAAGGCAAAACCCTCACTCTCCTGGCAGCTGCCTCCCCCCTCGTCTAGCCCAGCACCCCTCCGGGAGCGTGGGGCTCCTCCCACCAGACCCGGCCCGCCCGCGGGGCCTCACCCGTGGGACACTGGCACTGGAACTCGTTGATCTTGTCCAGGCAGCGGCCACCGTGCAGGCAGGGGCTGCTGGCGCACTCGTCCGTGTTGAGCTCACAGTGCATGCCCTCGTAACCTGGGGGGGCAGGCAGTGAGCTCACGCACGGCCGCGGGCACCCAGGGCGCAGCTGGGGATGGGCACAGACACCACCCTGCCTCCAGCCCACCAGGCACCGTCCACACCATCCCCTGCGGCCCCCCACGGGTCCACCTGCCCAGCTCCAGTCCTGTGCTCTGCTGGGCCCTGTGGGCCTGGCCTCGGTTTCCCCAGATGCCCCAAGGAAGCCATGGCCTCAGCAGGCACAGAGGCTGGAGGAAGAGGAGACATGGCCAGGGGTCCTCCCAGGGGCTGCCCCTCTGAGGCTGCCTAGGCCTGACTCAGTTTCCCCACTCTCCGCTCCCCGGCCCAGGCGGGAGGGGCAGGCCCTGCGTACCCGGCATGCAGATGCACTGGAACTCCCCGATCTGGTCCAGGCAGGTGGCGTCGTTCTGACACGGGTTCGAGATGCACTCGTTGACGTCGATCTCGCAGCGGGGGCCGGTGTAGCCCTGCAGACACTGGCACTCGAAGGAGCCCAGCGTGTTGATGCACTTGCCCGCGTGCTCGCAGGGGTTGGCACCTGCGGGGAGCACGGGTGAGGGGCCGCTCCAGGTCCCCCCACCCCCGGCGTCCGGAACACCCGAGCGCGCCTCCACCCAGACCAAGTCCTGCAGGGCAGGGTCACGACCCGCCCCCAAGCCGGTGGGCACCTTCTCCAGCCGGAGTCTGTTTCCAGCAGACGTCAGGCTCCCACCCCGGGCGCCCGAGGGGCCAGGCTGCGCGCCCCACCCTCTGCCCCCACGTCTGCCCCTACCCAGCGAGCACTCGTCCACATCCTGGCTGCAGGCCGGGCCCGTGTAGCCCGAGGGGCAGGTGCAGATGGCCTTGCCGTTGACGGGGTTGGTGTCGCAGTTGGAGCCTTCGTTGCAGGGGTTGCTGATGCAGGCGTCGTTCAGGTGGCACAGCAGGCCTGGCGGGGGCGGCCGTCAGCGGGCGCTGCCTCCAGGGCCTGGGCGTGGCGAGGGCCTGACCCAGCCACGCTCCGACCCCAGCTCGACCCCCCCGGAGGAGCCTCCACCACGACCCCGTTCAGTGTCCCATGATACTGGGCTACACGGCAGCTTTTTTTTTTTCCGTACAGCGCGTGAATATTTAATAAACTTAAAAATAGCACCAAGAAAAGACCATTTACAACTACGAAAAGTACTCTTGCGTCTAGGAATTACTTTCGGTTTGCAGATTAGGGTTTCAGAAACTCTGAGACACAACATCCCACAAGCCCCATCTCTGTGCTCCAGAGCTCTCTTAGAATAAACAGAAGACACACTGAAAACCCACATGAAAACCCTACTAGCCACGTAAGCCACACCGCCCCCGTGGGGCAGGGCAGCCGCAGACACCCTATCTTAGAGGGGCTGGCACTGGACTGGGAGACCCCCAAGCTGGGAGCTGGGAGACGTGGGACCCGGGAGGGCCTGGGGGGCCGGACGCGGTGGGCCCTCCCCAGCCTCAGAGGGGTGCAGAGCCACGGCCCCCAGCCTCCCTGCCGGACCCCAGCCCTGCCCAGTCCGGAAAGGTGCTCTCGGGCCATCCTGGGGGTGCCGAGGAGCCGCGGCCCGCGTCTGAGGAGGTGGCGCGGGTCCCCCCGGCCCGCCTCCCCGCCGGGCCTATGCTGCTCACCGGTGCGGCCGTGCGGACACTCGCAGTAGAAGGAGGCCACGCGGTCGTGGCAGGTGGCGCCGTGGAAGCAGGCGGCACTGGCGCAGTCGTCGATGTTCTCGCTGCAGTCCTCCCCGGTCCAGCCGTTGACGCACACGCAGCTGTAGCTGCCGTGGGTGTTGTGGCAGGTCCCGCCATTCTGGCAGGCGTTGGGCATGAGCTGGCACTCGTCCACGTCCTCCGTGCAGTACTGACCTGCGGGGCGGACGGGACCGTCACCGCCAGGCAAGCCGCCGCACTGAGCGCGCGCCCCAAGGTGCAGGGCTGCAACGCCACCTCCTCCAGGAAGGCTCCGGGGCTGACTCCCCACCCCCTGCCAACCCACATCACTCCTTCCCCTGGACGCCCAGCACTGGGGGCTTAACCTGTGTCTTGCCCTGTGGACACAGCTGTATGGTGGGGCATCCTCCCGTCACCCCACCAGACGGTGCGCCCCAGGAAGGTGGGCCTGCCCGCAACCCTGCATCCAGCCCAGCAGCCTGGGGCCGAGGGGTGAGGCCGGCTCAGAGCGGGGCCTCATGCCGGGCTCAGAGGCTGCCTGGGGCCAGGCGGCAATCAGCCCGCCAAGATCAGCTGACCCCGAGTCTGTGCTGAGGTGAGCAACCCTGGCCGTGGACAGTTGGCCGCCCACCACGTCCCCCCCAGCCAGCCCGGGCTCCTCCAGCCTGGAACCGTGACCCGGAACCAGGTCTCGGGGTGCTCGCCCCCCCGCTCCCACCCCGTGTGTGTGTGTGTGTGTGCAGCTCAGCAGGTGGGTGACTGCTCCCTGGCCGCGTCCCCGGCACATGCCTGTCCACTCCGGCGGGCACCGGCAGTTGTAGGTGTTCACGCCGTCCACGCAGGCACCCCCGTTCTTGCAGTCGTTCCCCGGGCAGTCGTCCACGTTCTCCTCGCAGTTCTGGCCGGTGAAGCCTGCGGCAGGGGCAGCCGGGAGCCGGTCGGCCTCTTCCCTCTGGCTCCGGCGTCTCCCGACCCTGGCTGCACCCCACACCCCTGCTCTGGGCAGACGAGCGAGCCTGCCCTCCCCGACCCTGCTCTGGGTGACCCTCAAACCAGGCCACACTCCGGTGCCCACAGGGACAGGTGCACTCTAATAAGTCTGCAGAGGTGGCTGAGCCGACGGACGCCGGCTCGCAGGGCTGAGGGCTCGGCCACAAAAGCCTCCGGTCTCACTCCCAGCAGCTCTTGTTACTGGACGCTGCCACCACCACGCCGCCCCAGTGGGGCAGGGCAGCCATCGTAGAGGGGCCGGCACTGGACTGGGAGACCCCCCCAAGCTGGGAACTGGGAGACGTGGGACGCAACAGGGCCTGGGGGGCCGGGACGCGGTGGGCCCTCCCCTAGCCTCAGCGGGTGCAGAGCCACGGCCCCCAGCCTCCCAGGGGCAGAGCTCGGCACCCACCTCCCCCAGAGCTGAGGAGGCCTCCTCCCTTGAGCCCAGGGCTGGGCCCTGAGGTGTGGCCCCCGGCAAGGGCTCCACCACAGCCAGTTAGCTATTAATCCGCTCAACTCCCGCTGGTTCAATGATCAACCCAGAAAGGCGCGTCTGGCAACAGCCAAACCTGCAGCCAGTTACTCATTAACGCCCCGCCCGCGATGCCTTTGAACCCCTCCTGCCCTGGGAGCACCCAGGGGCTTGGTCTCTGAGACCCCCCCGGCACTCGGGCCGCACCACAGCAGAAGCTGGCGGCCGGGAAAAGCCCAGCGCATGTTGCACGCAGGTCTAGGGGGGCGCCCCAATCGGAGCCTGGAGCCCAGTCCCTGTGCAGGACCCTGTGCCTAGGAGAGTCTCATGTAAGCAGGGGAGGGTCCTGGGCTGGGCCTGTGGCCTACGGGCTGCCCTGTGCATGCTACAGGGCTCCACTGGCTGCCCCTCTGCTGCCCGGCCGCGCCCTAACCCAACCCTGACCCTGCCAGGCTCCCAGAGTGCCCAGGGCCTCCCCAGAGATCAGGGCTCTGTCCCAACTTTGGTTCCCCATGACTCCGCTGGGGGTCCCCGAACACTTTGAGGAGGCTGAGCGCCCCTCAAGGGGACTGGGGTGCAAGGGCCGCTCGGAGAGTCTGACCTCGGGCCTGGGCGTCCCAGCCCAGGGCGTTTTAGCAGGCGCCCTGGGTGGTCACCCCTCGTTTCCCCCAGCCTGAAATGACCAGAGCCCACACCCTGCGGCAAGCACCCCCACACCTGAGGGGTGACCCAATGCCAGCGTCCTGGCCTCTGAGACTGGCCCACTGACGGGTGAGTGGACCCCAGAGGTCACCTCCCAACACCCCCTGCCGGGGCGGTGGCTCTGAGTGGACCCAGGGCCCAAAGCATTGAAGCCACGTCGGCCCCGAAGGGAGGTCTCCCTCGCCCTCCCCAGGGGACAGCTCCGTGTGCAGCGCGTGCTCACACAGGCGAGGCCACCACGCACACCCGCCTCCCCTGGCCCGCGGGAGCTCGGCCCTCACCCCCTGCGGTGGAACGTGAGGTCACATGGCTACCCAGACGGCGTCTGAACCCAGAGCCCGGAGCCCTGCCGAGCACAAGGGCTCTGCCTCCCAGCCCTGCAGAGAGCCGGCGGCCAGGGAGTGCCTGGGCGGGTGGGGAGAGGAGCCGCCTGCCACCCCCACACACCCCCCTCCACCGTTGCACACAGAGGCTGGGGGGCTTCGCAGACTGGCCAGGAGCTTCCCCTCCGCGGAGCCAGGCAGGCCTGGGGCGGCAAAGGGGGCGGGGCGGCCCTCGGTCACCCCTGCCACAATACCCTACCCCCTTCCTGTCTAACCGCGCAGTGGCGTGCAGCTGACGGCCTGGAGGGTTTCAAGCCTCCTCGTTATTTTTAGAGCTGCAGCAAAACTTAGTCAAATAAGAACCCCAGCAGAAAGGCTGGCATGCAGAACAGGGATGGGACGGGGGCACAGTGGGGCGTGGCGCTTGCCTGCACCCCCACCTCACCCAGGGAGAGAAGTAGGGCCAGCAGGGATGGCCCCCGCTGGTCCCCGCTCCCCACTGACCCCCGGGGGCAAGGGGAAGCCCCGGGGCTTGGGCAAGCCAGGGTGCTCTGGCCCCAGTGGGCAGTCCCGGGACCCGCTCATGGAGTCCAGAGAACTCCAGACGAGGGGGGCTGCAGAGGCTCCGGCTTCCACAGGGGTTCGGAGCAGGGGTGAGGTGCCCCGGGGCACAGGGCAGGGGCACTAGGGGAATGGGGATGTCCAGGGGAGCTGTGCTGGGGGGGGGGTCACGGCCCAGCTATGCAGATCACGGCGGACACCCCCTCCCCCCACAGAGCTGCTGCAGGTGTCAGGGTGGCGGGTGGGTGGCTCCCGGCCTGGTGCCTGGACCCTGTGCTGCTTCCTCCTCATGGGCTCCCCCCCATCCCAGCTGGGCCCCTCCACCATCCCAGGGCTCCCTGCGTCCCCTGCTCCGGGGCACCTGCTGGCCTCGCCTTCCTGATTCTCCAGCCCGCCCTCTCTGGGCCCCCTGCACGCCAGGAACCGCGCTCCACCCCGAGGCCTGGCAGCGGCAGAGGGGCCGGCGCAGGCCCGCGTACGTCCAGGCGGGAGGCAGGTGCGGTCGGCAGCACCTACCTGGCAGGCAGGCGCACTCGTGTGTGACATCCCCCGTGGGGCGGCAGGTGCCCCCGTTCTGGCAGGGCGAGGGGCTGCAGGGCACGTAGGGCAGCTCGCAGTTGGGGCCGGTGTGGGTGGCGCGGCAGGTGCAGCGGTAGGAGCCGACCTCGTTGTGACAGGTGCCCCCGTGGCGGCAGAGCCCGGGGTTTTGGCTGCACTCGTTGACGTCCTGCCTGCAGGTGGGGCCATGGAAGCTGGCCGGGCAGTGGCAAATGTACGAGGCCTCGAAGGGCAGGCACTGGCCACCGTTGGCGCAGGGGTTGGAGGCGCAGGGGTCAGCCTGCTGGCACGACTTCCCTGTGGAGCGAGGGACAGGAGGGTCACCCCGGCCTCCCCCCACCCCCACAGCCAGGGCCTTCCCGCAGCCCGGGGCAGCCTTGGCACCTCACAGGAGCCAGCCTGGGATCCCCAGAGCCTGCCACGGGACGTGGTCGTGTTTCTGCAGACAAGGGGCCAGAGGTCCCAGGAAGCCAAGTGACCACCCAAGGCCACACAGCCAGTCATGGGAAGAGGTGGCCCTGAGCCTAAGCCCTGTCTGTCTCCTCTGGATCCCCCTGCCCAGCGGATAGGGTCTTTGTCCCTGGCAGGAGGAAAAGGACAGGGCATGGCCGGACAGAGTCCCCTCTTCTCACAGAGCCTGGCAGTGAGGGTCTGGGCCCTGTGGCCTCAGGCGGGGGGCTGAGGCTTGTTCAGGGCCACAGACCACACCGCTCTCAGCGCTTCCGCCAAGCACCTCGAGTGGCGTGGCAGCTGGGGGTGGCCTGGCCCTTCCCAGCCCTGAAGCTGAGGGTCCCGCCCCTGGTCCTCAGGGAAGGCCTCGCCTAGCCACGCCAGCCCCTCACCTGACCAGCCCGGGGGACAGCGGCACTTGTACTCGGTGAGCGTGAGCAGGTCACAGGTGCCCCCGTTGCGGCAGGGGTTGGTGAGGCAGGCGTTGTCCAGGGGTGTCAGGCAGAGGGGCCCGGAGAAGCCCAGGAGGCAGCTGCAGGTGTAGTCGGCCACGCCGCCGCGGTCCACCACGTGGCAGGTCCCGGCGTTCTTGCAGGGGGAGCTGAGGCAGGGGCTGGGGTCCTGGCATCGCGGGCCCACAAAGGCTCCGCCGCAGCTGTCGACAGACATGCCACAGGGGTTAGTCGCCACCCGCTCGCCCAGCTGCGCCTGCCACTCAGCGTGGGCACCTGTCACGGCCACAGCTGCCCCCGAGCCCCGGGCAGCGAGCACAGCGGGTGCCGGCCCCAGAGCCAAGGCCCGATGACGCTTGGCGGGGAGGGTTTCCCCTAGGGGTGACGAAACGCTCTGGAACTGTGAGCGTCCTAAGTGGCCCATTCACTTGCAAGTGGTTAATTTCACGTTAAGTGAATTCCACCTCAATAAAACATAAGAAGAAAACTGATTGCCAGCTGTGGGATCCAGCCAGAGGCGAGAATGTCCAGGGAGCGCCAGCATGCATTCCTGAACCGGGCAGGCGCCCAAGTCTGCACCTGCAGGAGCCGCAGACAGGGGCCGGGCGGACCGGTCAGCGCCATCCTCCAGGGAGGGGACGAGCGCCGTGTGACCGCACTCTGGAACCAGGCCGCGTCTCTCCTCAGTGCTGCCAAGTGCACCTGGGTAGTAATGACTCCCAACGTCAGCACTGCAGCAGCCATGGGGGAGCCAGGCCAGCTTCCCATCCTTTCTCTAGGCAGAAGACTTTCCCACGACAGTAGGCTTTCCCACTGCATTTATGCCTGGGGCACGGGAGAGCACCCCTTCTCTGCCCCAGATGCAGCTTTTCCCTCTCGGTAAGAAGTCTCCAGCAAACACATCCAGGCAGCAGCGGCCGGATGTGCCAGTTTCACAGCCGGGGAGCCCTTTCCCAGTGAGGGGTGAGCCAGTTGAGGTAGGGGGGCCGCCCGGCAGGCCTGGGCCTTCCCCTGGAACATGCTGTCCAGGCCCACGCAGAACCGCGAGCCAGGAGAGGCTTCCTGTGTCCCGGTCCAGGCCTGGTGCCACCCGCTCCCTGCAGGGACAGGTGCTGTGTCTGCCACCCCCATCCCACAAGCCACCTAGACCACCTGTTGTGGCTATAAATCGCCCGCCCGTCACCTCCCATGCTGGGGAAGGTCTGGGACCCACCGGGCATCGCTCTTCCCAGTGGCAAAGCCTCCGAGGCGGAACATGCCCCAGCCCGCCCCCCAGCCTCCCGCCTGGGTGGAGACAGGCTCTCCTGGTGCGGAACTGCCGGCCTTCCAGAGCCTTCTGGGGTGGGGGCTGCCCCAGGACCAGCACCCAAGGCCAGGCCCCCTGGCAAACACCGGCCTGCTAAGTCCTCACTTCCTCCCGTCCTGCGAAATCAAACCTACACGTCACGGGCAGCCTTGCCCCAGAGGGGCCGGGGAGGCGGCAGGGGGGCCACTCCCCTGTCCCCACGGCCCGGGAGGCATCTGTCTTCCTCGAAGGCTTTTATCTGTGACCACGGCTTGGGTAGGGAGGACGCAAAATGGCCACTCGGCTGACCATCTGTTGCCAGAAGCCAAAAGTCCCGAACCAACTGGCTTAAGGAAAACAACTCGGACCCCCCAGAGGAAAAGTGAACTCCGGCCTTAGCTGGGGCCCCTCCCAGCCCCCTTGGGAAGGAGGGGCAGGGACAGCTGGCTCCTCCCAGGGACGGAAGCCCTGGAGCGCAGCCCCCCATGTGGCCGGCAGCAAGGGGAGCCTACGCGTCTACACCTGCCGCTCCGTCCACACCTGCTGCTCCGGCAGCACCGGCTCCCGAGAGGGCACAGGAGGGAGTGTGGGGAAGGCAGGCCCAGCCCCCGCTGCAGGTGGATCCGGTTCCAGGCTGGCTGGTCCCTGCCGCCTGAGCCACCACTGGGACTCCTCGGAACCCAGCGGGCTGGGCTGGGCCACGGCCACGGAGGCGGTGCCCTGCCCTCCCATCAATGCCCCATTGTGAGGCAGGGGTGGCCCCAGCTCCACTCGGAGAAAAGCCTCTTTTTCCTTTCCCAGCCGCTGACGAAGCCAGCAATACGTGGGCGCGGGACAGAGGCCGCGCCATCAAAGCCGGGTCTGGAGCGGCCGTCCACACCGCAGACACGCGCTCTGGGCCCCTCCCGGCCCCGGCAGACCAAGGCTCCTCCGGGGAGGGAAGTTGCATGGGTGGGCAAGATGGGCCCACCCCACGGCTTCGGGGGGAATCACACG
The DNA here is from genome assembly GCA_008750895.1 of Mirza zaza. NCBI lineage: Eukaryota > Metazoa > Chordata > Mammalia > Primates > Cheirogaleidae > Mirza > Mirza zaza. The sequence continues at coordinate 70,104 of VSMD01021341.1, forward strand.
GGCTGCCCACTGCCCTCCACACAGGCGAGGCCTCAGGCCCTGGCCCTAGAGCCATTCCCTGCCAAACACCCAAAGGGGACAGACACTGGGGTCCTCAGATGGACCAGAGGCTCTGCCCAGACACCCCTCCACACCGTCCAGCCACGAGGCAGTGCCCAGCGGACACCCCCGTCCCTTCCCCAGCCGGGAGGATGGTGGGAAACCTGCCCAGACGGCGCATCCCAGCTAAGGCGGCTGCGCCTCGCCGGCCGGGAGCAGGAAAACATGCCCAGCACTCGGGCAAAGGGCGGAGCAGCAGGTGTTGGCCGCAGTGGCAGCTGCTCCCAGTGGGCGGGCAGGCAGGAGCCCCAGCGCTCCCCGTGGGGGAATGCCCGGCTGGGAGGGCGCACTGTCCTCCGCACCCCATCCTGGCCTCTGGAGCCCCGCACTGAAGACACTGTCCCCACAGACAGGACAGGCAGGGCCACCAGGGGCCCCTGGAGGTGCTTAGAGAGAGGCACAGCCTGAGCGGGGGCAGGGCCTGGGTGACCAGGGAGCAGCTCTGGGGCCAGTCCCAGGGCCGCTCCTTCCCAAGCCGGGCTCCTCTCTCCCACCTGGACAGAACTGGAGTACCTGGTGACAGACACCTGTCCCCTCCTACCCAGAGGTCCCTGGGAAGGTGGGAGGGACCTTGAGGCTGCAGCCCAGTGCGGCCAGGACCGCCAGCCTGTGACCAAGCCCTCGCGGTGCCTAATCCCTACCACCAACGGCCCTTCTGTCCTCAGCACCTGTCCTGGCAGGTGGGCGAGGGTGATGGGGACAGGCGCCAGGGCCTGGCGAGGGAAGCCGCACACGCAGCTGCCTGGCCCCGCAGGGCCCCAGAGCGCGCCAGGCCAGGGCTTCAAAGAGGGACCCACACCGCACCTCCCGCCTCAGTGAGGACCCTGCCCGCCCAGGCCAGGAGGCTCCTCTCCTTGCGTCCCTCCAAGGTCACCCGGGCACCCGCCCAGTCCTGGCGGGCGGCAGGTGAGCAGCAGCCAGGCTGGGGCTCCAGGAGCAGGACTGCAGAGGGGCTGGCTTCCCACAGGCCAACGGCCCCGTCCCTCCCAGCCGTCCCTCCCAGCCGGGCCTCTGGCTTTGTCCTCCCTGCACTGGGGGGGCCGCCCGCCAGCCTCTCCATAGAAATGCGACTCCAGAAAGCATGCGGAGGCAGATGTTGTGCCGACCTTTCACCCGGGACTAATTCTCAACTGCGCTGTTTTCCTTTCTTAGCTCAGCAGCCATCTGCCACCCCCAGGGGACAGATGACAGGTCCCTCGTCCCAAAATGAGGAGGGGGAGAGAGACTAAGAGGGGGCCTCATTCAGTTCTTGTCCTCGAGGAGTTGATGGTCAAGCGGGACAGAGATGGAGTATGGGGGGCAAGGCCGAGTGGGGGGCAGTGAGCCCAGGCCAGCTGGGTGGGCAGGAGGAACCAGACACCCCAGGAAGGGCTTCCTGTGGGGAGGAGCTCTCAGGTGCGCAAGGGTGGTGGTGGGGCTCTCAGGTGTGCAGGGGTGATGGTGGGCCTCTCAGGTGTGCAGGGGTGGTGGTGGGGGCTCTCAGGT
>VSMD01021343.1:0-27574 GCA_008750895.1 Mirza zaza
GGCCGGGCGCGGTGGCTCAAGCCTGTAATCCTAGCTCTTTGGGAGGCCGAGGTGGGCAGATCGTTTGAGCTCAGGAGTTCGAGACCAGCCTGAGCAAGAGCGAGACCCCATCTCTACTATAAACAGAAAGAAATTAATTGGCCAACTAAAATATATATAGAAAAAATTAGCCGGGCATGGTGGCACATGCCTGTAGTCCCAGCTACTTGGGAGGCTGAGGCAGCAGGATTGCTTGAGCCCAGGAGTTTGAGGTTGCTGTGAGCTAGGCTGACGCCACGGCACTCACTCTAGCCTGGGCAATAAAGTGAGACTCTGTCTCAAAAAAAAAAAAAAAAAAAAAAAAAAAGTGAAAAAAGCAAGGCCGGGCACAGTGGCTCATGTCGATAATTCTAGCACTTTGGGAGGCCAATGCCGGAGGATCGCTTGAGGCCAGGAGTTTGAGGCCAGCCTAAGCAACATGGTGAGATTCTGTCTGTAAAAAAATTTGAACAAAATTTAAAAACTAAAATAAAACTGGTGCTCTTGGCCAGGTAATCCTGTAATCCTAGCACTTTGGAGGGTGAGGCAGGAGAATCACTTTAACTCAGGAGTTCAAGACTAGCCCAAGCAAGAACAAGACACTGTTGCTACTAAAAACAGAAAAATTAACAGGGCATGGTGCCATGCACCTATAGTCCCAACTACTCAGGAGGCTGAGGCAAGATGATTGCTTGAGCCACTGCACTCTCCACAGGGCAACAGAGTGAGACACTATCTCAAAAAAAATGGTGCTCTAACCTAGTATCAGTCAACTTTTCCCCTTTCTACTTTAGAAACCAAACTTAATAAGTAACATTTATTAAATAATTACTATGTACCTGAGACTGGGCTACGTATTTGATTTCCTATAAGATACAAATCTATTCATATCTAATGTTTTGGAATGAAATTTTGTACATAAATCTTTTCCATATTTATTGTTGACATTTAGGATTCTTAGAAATGAAGTAAATGAGTCAAAAGTTATAAAAGCTTTTTAAAAAGCTAGCAAGTTTTTTAAAAAGACAATTATTCATTACTAATTACGCCTTTTATATATGCTGACCTATTTTCCACTACTATATTAATTTTGTTTCCTAATATTTAAACAAGTAGATTCTCAGTTATAGCCACTCACAGGTTTCATCTTTTCTGCCTCATTTCTCCAGTTTGATGATATGTGTCAGGTCTTCAATTTCTTAATGTCATTTTGGAATCCAGTCCAGGGAAATATCTGGGTACAGTATTTTATGCTGTTCTTACAACTATTCTGTCATGTTTCTAATGGGAGTTATCAATCTTTAAATTCCACTATAGATTCTCCTAAATAAGATTTAAACAGAAGTTCAATAATCTTCCTGTAGCCTCATCAGAATTATGTAGATGGTCTCCCTTCTATCCAAACTGTTTTTCTTTTCTTCAATTCAAGGTGTCTATTTCTCCTAATAATCTATTCCTGATTTACTCTGCGGGTCCTCTCACTAAATCACCCACCAACATAATTCAAGAACGAACTCTTGGCCAGGCGCAGTGGCTCATGCCTGTAATCCTAGCACTCTGGGAGGCCAAGGCAGGTGGATTGGTCAAGGTCAGGAGTTCAAAGCCAGCCTCAGCAAGAGCAAGACCCCATCTCTACTATAAATAGAAAGAAATTGATTGGCTAACTAAAAACATATATATATAAAAATTAGCCAGGCATGGTGGCACATGCCTGTAGTCCCAGCTACTTGGGGGGATGAGTTAGGAGGATAACTTGAGCCTAGGAGTTTGAGGTTGCTATGAGCTAAGCTGATGCCACGGCACTCTAGCCCAGGCAACAGAAGTGAGACTCTGTCTCAAAAAAAAAAAAAAAAACCCACTCTTGACCAGGCCTAGTGGCTCATGCCTGTAATCTCAAAATTCTGGGAGACCAAGGTGGGAGGACAGCTTGAGGCCAGGACTTCAAGCCAGCCTGAGCAACACAGCAAGACCTTGTCTCTACAGAAAAAAAAAAAAAAAAAAAATTAGCTGAGCTTGGTGGTAAGCCTGTAGTCCTAGCTACTTGCCAGGAGGATTGATTGCTGAGGCATAGGAGTTTAAGGCTGGAATGAGCTATGATGACACCACTGTACTCTAGCCCAGGCAACATAGTGAGATACTGTCTCAAAAAAAAAAGAAAGAAAAAGAAAAGAGAACCTCTTAAACAGTAGTTTTTACTCTATATTTACTAAACAATATCATATATTCTCCATTAAATTAAATGGTTACACCAGGCACTGTGCGACCTCATCTCTACAAAAACTATAAAAATAAGCCAGGCAGTGGTGGCTGGCACCTGTAGTCCCAGCTACTGGGGAGGGTGAGGCAGGATTGCTTGAGCCCAGGAGTTTGAGGTTGCAGTGAGCTATGATGATGCCACTGCACTCTAGCCTGGGCAACAGAGCAAGACCCTATCTCCACCAATCTATTGTAAAATGAGTAGTCAAAGGGTAGAAATTATTTCTATAACGTAATCCAGCTACACATAAAATACCTGTGGTAGAAGTTTCTAATTTCCATTTAACCGACTTAACTGGGGTAAAGTGATATATCCATTCCTTCAGTAAAACACACTGAATAATGCCCACCATAACTGAAGTCTTGAAGGTAGTAGACTGCACTCTTTAAGAAACTCTCACATTATTGTACTGTCTTCCCACATTTGTATGCATAACAAGGATCAATCATGTTCTCCAACTTATGTATAACAGTTGTCCTAGGTATTGCCATGACATAATTTAATTATTATATAAACCAATGAAATACAAATACATAATACAAAAGGTATGCTATGGTCTGAATATTGTGTTCCCCCACAATTTATATGTTGAAATCCTAACCACTATGGTGGTGGGATTGAGTATAGGTCCTTCTGGTGGCAATTAGATCATTTCATGAATGGGATTAATGCCATTAGAAGAGGCCCCAAAGAACTAGCTAATCCATGTCTACTGTGTGAGGACAAAGATACAACATGGCATCTATGAACCAGAGAGCAGGCCCTTACCAGACCACCTTATCTTGAATTCCAAGCCTCCAGAACTGTGAGAAATAAATTGTTTACAAGCCACCCAGTTTATGACATTTTGTTACAGCAGCCAAAAAGGACTAAGACAAGGTGTTGATATCAAAATTAGGTTGAATGCTTTTAAAAGACTCAGTAAAAACAACTGTCAAATGAGAGGCAGACAAGATGAATGAAGATTGAAGAAAAAGATACACCATTCTACAAATCACTTCTTAAATGTCTAAAAGTTTACTCTACTTTCCAAAAATTTGAAACTGAAATTTGTAGACCATGCATCGTAGGTGTGGTTTGTGGAAGAAAGATACAGAATTTCAATCAAAGAACTCATACCCAAAGAGAGGACTAAAATCAAAATATCAAGTTAATGTAGGTTAACTTTTTATTTTTAAGTTTTTAAAAAACTGTTTAAAGTATGTGTCATGTAAGATTCCCTACTGTGTGGCCAGTGGCTCATGCCTGTAATCCTAGCACTCTAGGAGGCTGATGTGGGAGGATTGCTCAAGGTCAGGAGTTCAAAACCAGCCTGAGCAAGAGTGAGACCCCATCTCTATTAAAAATAGAAAGAAATTGTGGCTCACGCCTGTAATCCTAGCTCTCTGGGAGGCCGAGGTGGGCGGATCGTTTGAGCTCACGAGTTCGAGACTAGCCTGAGCAAGAGCGAGACCCCATCTCTACTATAAAGAAATTAATTGGCCAACTAATATATATAGAAAAAATTAGCCGGGCATGGTGGTGCATGCCTGTAGTCCCAGCTACTTGGGAGGCTGAGGCAGCAGGATTGCTTGAGCCCAGGAGTTTGAGGTTGCTGTGAGCTAGGCTGACACCACGGCACTCACTCTAGCCTGGGCAACAAAGCGAGACTCTGACTCAAAAAAAAAAAAAAAAAAAAAAAAGAAAGAAATTAATTGGTCAACTAAAAATATATAGAAAAAATTAGCCAGGCATGGTGGTACATGCCTGTAGTACCAGCTACTAGGGAGGCTAAGGCAGGATCACTTGAGCCCAGGAGTTTGAGGTTGCTGTGAGCTAGGCTGACGCCATGGCACTCAAGCTGGGGCAACAGAGTGAGACCCTGTCTCGGAAAAAAAAAAAAAAATTCCCTACTGTGACTCACTTTCTCATCTACCAGCAACTTAAGTGGGCTTCTATACATAACATAGGGCAAACTAATTATTCCCCCAAAGAAAAATTTTACACACCTGAGCAGTAATATAGCATTAAGCTGGGTTTGAATCTCTGCCCCAAACTTACTTCCTTTGTAACCTTGAACAAATCAACAAAATTGGTTTCCTCATCTAAGAATGAAGTATTAAAATTAATATGAAACCTACCCCAAACTTTGGGAAATGATGATGTTTATGGCCTTGATGGTGGTATGGTTTCACAGGCATGTACTTACCCCAAACTCATCAAGCTATATACAATAAATATGTACAGCTTTTTATGTCACTCATATGTTTACATAAAGTGATTTTTAAAAATAAATTTTTTTTAAATCTATCTTATAGGGTTAAGGATTAAATGACAATTCATGTAAAGTATTTAGCATGGTGCCTAGCATATGGTTTGTGGACTGCCAGCAAAACACATGCCTATTGTCAGTCTCTACTGAAATGTATCAAATTCAAGATTAATTGAAGCCCTATCTTGAAAATAGTTTACTAGAAGGAATATAGCACTAGGCAGAGTGACACATACTTATATTTCCAAAACTAAAATACCTTCTCAGTGGTCTCTAACCAGAAGTATGTATCAGAATGCCTTAAAGAGTTTTCTTTAAATTCATAAATTCATGAGCCCTGGCTCTATCCCAATTGAATCATGTTTTCCAGGCACATATGTATATGATATTTATGTATTATATAAATTTTATATTTATTATATATTTATAATATTATACTTATATTTGAAAAGTTCCAAGTGGCTCTAATGCAAATTTCCAGTAAAGAACCACTGCTAAGAAGATAGCATTATTGTTGCTTTAATAAGATTATCCAATTACTACTTAAATGTTAAAATGTCACTAAAAAGACTTGGCTGGACGAATTTAAGAGTAAGCCAAATAACCAAAATAAATTTGACAGAAGACTTATGAAAACTACTATACAAGGAGGAAATCCCAATATTTCTAGGTTTTTCCTATTCAAGTATATATATCTGCAGATGTAAATCAAAACCCTATCACTAGGCCGGGCGCGGTGGCTCATGCCTGTAATCCTAGCACTCTGGGAGGCCAAGGCGGGCAGATCGCTCAAGGTCAGGAATTCGAAACCAGCCTGAGCAAGAGCGAGACCCCGTCTCTACTATAAACAGAAAGAAATTAATTGGCTCAAGCAGGATTGCTTGAGCCCAGGAGTTTGAGGTTGCTGTGAGCTAGGATGATGCCATGGCACTCACTCTAGCCTGGGCAACAAAGTGAGACTCTGTCTCAAAAAAAAACCTATCACCTCCACAAAAGTGTCAGTCCTACTGAAATAATTATTTCCTGTAGTAAAGGAAACTATAAGACATATCTCATCAACCTTAAAACTTTGCAAAGCCGGCTGGGAGCGGTGGCTCATGCCTGTAATACTAGCACTCTGGGAGGCTGAGGTGGGCGGATTGCTCGAGGTCAGGAGTTCGAAATCAGCCTGAACAAGAGTGAGACCCCCGTCTCTACTATAAATAGAAAGAAAAATTAATTGGCCAACTAATATACATAGAAAAAATTAGCCGGGCATGGTGGCGCATGCCTGTAGTCCCAGCTACTCGGGAGGCTGAGGCAGGAAGATCACTTAAGCCCAGGAGTTTGAGGTTGCTGTGAGCTAGGACGCCATGGCACTCACTCTAGCCTGGGCAACAAAGTGAGACTCTGTCTCAAAAAAAAAAAAGGAAAGCCCATAACATTTTTAGCTTGGAGATACAAGACTCAAATATGCTTCTAATGCAGTGTTTCTCAACATGAGCACTAATGACATTTTGAGCTAGATATTTCTTGGGGAGGGAGGGGACTGGACATTTGGGCTGTCCTATTCACTGTTTTAGCAACACCCCTGGCCTATCTACTAGATACCAGGAGAACCCCACCTTACTCCAGTTGTGACAAGCAAAATGTGCCCATATATTGCCAAATGTCTTCTAGGGGGATGGGAAAGACTCCCATTTGAGAACCTCTGCCCTAATGAATGTTTTTCTCAGCTCTCTTCAGACAATTTTCTCTGATTTCTGACTTAGTAAGCTATTTCAAATTTTTCACAGGGGACAATGGAAATAGACCGAAAGAAGGACTGGCTGCTGCTTTTTATTGCAAAGAGAAGCAATGACTTTAAGTAGCACAAGTACTTCTCACTTAACTATAAGCAACACATTGGTAGAACGAGGTTTGAATTCCCATTAAAGCACTTACCAACAGTGTTGTCTTGAGCATGTCACTTAACCTCTCCAAGTCTGTTTCCTCATCTGCAAAATGGGAATAATAATATCTACTTTGCAGAGTTGTTATAGTAGAGATAATTTAAATAAAAAAATATGTGCCTGACACATAGTAGGACTGCAACAAATGATAGTTACATTATTACTATAAAGGTTGATAGTATTGGAGGGTTGTACACCCTCTGCAATGCTTTTATCAATACTCCAACTTTATTGTACATTAAGACATTGAAGATGCCCAGATCTCACCCTCAGAAAGGCCTAGGAACAAAGCTGAGGAAAACTGGCTGAGGTTTTTTTCCCCAAAAACTGTTATCTTTGTTGCATAGCTGAGTTTTTTTTATATTATACTTGAGTCTGCTGTATTTTCAACTCTGTTGTAAAACTGCATTTGAAGACACAAGAAAGAAGCAATTCATGAAAATAATTCAGCAACATGAAATATTTGTCATACAGAACAAAAACTACTTTAAAATAATGGTGTTTTGACAGTTTATTTTCAAGGTCATTTTAAAAACAAAGTTAAAGACATCTGAGAAAAAATTGCACAGAATATGCTTATTAAATAAGTATGATGATTAAATGAAAATAAGGGAAATGTGTTCTCTTCTGCAACTCCGGAAATAAGTTCTGTTGTCCTGAAGATTCTTATACTCCAAAAAGGGGAAATAATCATGGCAATTAAAGCTGCCTCTTAATCATGTAAATCTACAGTAGCAACCAAATTTTTCTGTTCTTTCCAATAAGTCAGTTTCGATCTTCAAACTGTGCCTTGTTTTTTAAGAGATAAGATGCTAGAAATTCAATGGGATTTGGTGGTCTGTAAGGGAAAAGAAATCAGAAGTTTAGAAATATATTTTCTAAATGTGTTAATTAAAACGTATTGTTCCATAATGAAAGGCCATTAGTAGTAAATAAGGTAAATGAGATAGATAAGCAAATTCGCCAATATAGGTTAAAGACACTGAAATTTTTTGTAGCGCTTAAATCTGGTAATGAACTCAATTCTAACACAGAAGTTTCAAAAATGTACAGACAATGGGATGATGATTACCCCAGGGAAAATGACGACTTTAAGGGGTCACAAAGGAGGCTTCTAAGGTACTGGCAGTATTTAGTTTCTTAATCTGAGTGCAAGTTACATAGGTATGTTTAGTTTGGGAAAATTCATCAAGCTGTATACCCATGATGTATAATTTTCTGTGTATTATCCTTCTTTAAAAGAGCAAAAACAATATTGGACGATGGCTGTAGCATCACCAAGACATGCAGATGAACTCAGGTGACTAATCAAAGGAAGCAACACTAATTTAGACAAGTTCTGTTTCCTTTGTAAAAGCCATTTCTTTCTTCAAATAATTTAAATCAATAATAATTCTAATATTATGACAGCACACCTGAGTAGTTAAACATGTTTATAAGATTAAGAGGCGTTATTTCAAATTTATCACTTTTATGAAAATCATTCTTGCTGAGAAAACAAGTCCAAATGAAAAGTTGGGGAGACATCTATTTAAAACTCTACAATGAAAAGGCATGTTGAAAACTGATTTACAATAATCTCAAAACATTCCCTTAGTACTTTAAATAGCCCTTTGAGCTGCCTACACATAGACAACATTTTTCATATAATATTTACAGTTAATTTGATGAATCATTTTGCCAGAACTCTTTACTTAAAAATTATACTTACTAATAGCTTATTACTTAAAAACTTCTTTAAATTTTTTCTAGCATTTAAATATTTAGAATTTCAAATATATTAACCTTCTTTAAACAACAAAAAAATATAAAATACGCCCATATTTTAATTGTCAGTAGTAAAGCCAAGATGTATCTCAGTCATAAATAAATCCTATCTTACAAATATAACAATGAAAAACAATATATGGGTTATCCACATAATTTTTTTTTTTCGTGGATGAGGTTCTGGGGCCCCAAGAGAGGGGGGCCCCAGAAGTCGCCCCACATAATTTTTATATAAATTAATATATCTATTCTACATCAATAAACTTACTCTTACCATGAAACATATTTCCATCAAGTTCTTTATCAAATTGTCAGTTTGCTACAATGTTTATTATCCTTCAAATAAAACAGAATATGAATCTAATAAATATTGACTAGTATAATTTACAAAACAAATTTTCTTATCGGATTTTACTTACACAAAAAGAATTTAGGTGACAATTACTGGGGAGAAACATGTAGAAAAAAAGAGAAATAATTGTAATCTTGCTGACAGAAAAGTAAATTAAAACAACTTGGCAAAAAGTTTCTAACACTCATGTTGTTGAGGCTACAGTAACACTAGAACAATTTTAAGGACAAACTTTTGGACAGAAATATGATACTATATGTCAAACACCATAAAAATAGTCATGTCCTTTGAACTAAGAAACCAACTCTTAGGAATTTATCATAAGACAGTAATTAAGCAAAGGCAAAAGAAGCACGAAAATAGATTAACTGCCTGGTGACCTATAGTAACAAAGGAAATTGAACTTAAATGTTCAACACTGGGAAAATGGCTTAGTTAAATGTGCTATTATAATTTAAAGTATAATCATGAAGACTATGAAGAGATATAGAAAAATTTTATGTCATGATATTAAGTAAAAAGAAGATAGAAAATTACATGTATACCATGATTACAAATCTTTACAAATATGCATATAATCTAAGACTGAGAGAAAAGACTTATTTTTTTTTTTTTTGAGACAGAGCCTCACTGTTGCCCAGGCTAGACTGCCACGGCGTGAGCCTAGCTCACAGCAACCTCAAACTCCTGGGCTCAAGCAATCCTTCTGCCTCAGCCTCCTGAGTAGCTGGGACTATAGGCATGCGCCACCTCTGCCAGGCTAATTTTTTCTATATATTTTTAGTTGGCCAATTAATTTCTTTCTATTTTTTAGTAGAGACAGGATGTCGCTCTTGCTCAGGCTGGTTTCAAACTCCTGACCTTGAGCAATCCTCCCGCCTCGGCCTCCCAGAGTGCTAGGATTACAGGCGTGAGCCAGCGTGCCCAGCCAGAAAAAAATTAAGACTGACTGCTAAAATCTTTAATATCCATAAATAGCTGTACATAACTAATGGTATTTCTTTACCTTTTTTTGTGTGACAGGATCACCAGGGCTCAAGTGTAGTAGCATCATCATAGCTCACTGCAACCTCCAACTCCTGGGCTCAAGCGATCCTCCTGCCTCAGCCTCCCCAGGTATCTGGGACTACGGGCACATGTACTGCCACGCCCAGCTAATTTTTCTATTTTTTTGTAGAGACGGGGTCTGGCTCTTGCTCAGAATAGTCCCGAACTCCTGACCTCAAGCAATCCTCTCGCCTGGGCCTCCCAAAGGGCTAGGATTACAGACAAGAGCCACCTCACCCAGTCCTAATGGTGTTTCAGTTAGGGAAGTCTATTTTGCTTTCTCTGTAACTCTATTTGCAGACACTATTCTCTTACCTTTCCTTTGCAAGCACAGCAAGTCCCTGTAATAAGATAGGCACAACAGTCTGATCCAGGTAGGCACGAGTTGGCAAAGACTGTAGATCCACCTTCTGTTTTGATGACTTTTCTGCATTAATCTTCTCATTTTCTACTATCCTCTAGTGAATTCAAAAAACAATGCATGAACATTCCAAATAACTAGATCACTTAGAGTGCTAACCAAAACCTAACAGATATATGATACTGATAGAAAAGGCAAATCAATGACTAAAAAGCTGGACTAGACTACAAGCCTCTTTGCCAAAATAATTTCAGACCCATCTAAACCTCATTCAAGCCTTTTCTCTCTGAAGGTGCCATATCTCTTTCTTCTAATGTCATATTTCCATATCCTGCTCTTTCTTTTTCCTTCTGCCTTTTTTGATGTTAATACAAGTCCTTTTTCATTTTTTCATGTTGAGTATCTTCTTATAGTGTTCCAAAAGAAACTGGACATGACAGTGAATAGCGCTGAATCACAGCAAGAAAGCTAGTCCTGCTTCAATTTTTTTCATCATAGATAATATCAATGACAAGGTCTCAGCTTGGTGCTAATGTCTTTCACACTGCTGTAACGCTTGGTAAACTCCCTTCTTAAAAGAGAGAACAAGCTTCAGGCTCAGAGGTTTACCACTGTCAACAGAATCTAGCCAAAATTTATTACCACTTGCCTCTCAGGAAGAGAAGTAAAAAAAAAAAAAAAAAAAAAAGAAAAAGAAAAAGAAAAAAAAATTAATTTCTTTCCAGAAAAAAAATTTATTACCACTGTTTTACAGGCACTATTTCAATATTTATGGTTACCCTCCATTTATCACAATGAGAATATTTTTCCATTTGTTTTTTTTAAAAGAAATATATCCACAATTTAAAAAAATGAATAGATTTGACCAGGCATGGTGGTTCACGCCTGTAATCCTAGCACTCTGGAAGACCGAGGCAGGTGGATCTTTTGAGATCAAGAGTTCGAGACCAGCCTGAGCAAGAGCGAGACCCCGTCTCTACTAAAAATAGAAAGAAATTAGCTGGACAACTAAAAATATGTACATAAAAAATTAGCCAGGCATGGTGGCACATGCCTGTAGCCCCAGCTACTTGGGAGACTGAGGTAGTAGGATCACTTGAGCCCAGGAGTTTGAGGTTGATATGAGCTAGGCTGACACCATGGCACTCTAGCCCGGGCAACAGAGCGAGACTCTGTCTCAAAAAAAATAAAAAATAAAAAAAAACTTTGCCTTCTTTTGAAAATCTAACATTTTAGAAATTTAGAAATAAGTGGCTCTAAAAACACAAAACAGGATTTTTATGAATTGCTTCAATCATACTCAAACTAGATATAAAACAGTCAAAATATTTTTCTACATTTAATTTTGTTAAAAGTGAGAAAAAAATTTTAATCACATATCTACAACATATAGACCAGGGTTTCTAAAGACATTCCCATACCTGTATCTGACAACTTCTCTAGTTTTGCTTAAGATTTTTCAATCTAATTTTGCAATTTAATTAGAAAATAATTTTCTATAAAGTCTACTTAATTAATCTATAAAATAGCTATCTATTTCATCATGGACTGAAAACTTTATTGTTCCTCACTTCTGAAATTCTAATTGACCCTTTGTAAAATTCTCCTTTCCACTGCAGAAAAGACTATACAACTTGGTATTTCTGAAAACATCATCATCACCTTGAATGAGTTTTGTTCCCCTAGATCAAACTCCACTATATTCAAAACTTTACCTTGACCACAATAAGGAAAATGAGGAAAACTTCAAATTCTCAGAGTGTATTTTCTAAAAACAGTCCTAACTTACAGACACAGTATTTCTATATAATAAAAACTAGTCAGTTAGATGACATTACAATTCCTCAAATAAGAAACAGTAATGCCTAAACAATTCCTATGGATCCTATACTAAATTCCTCAACCAAATCCATTCAATTTATTTCATTAGAACATTTCCTGAATAGCTACTATGTGCCAATTGCTATGCCTAATTTTACTTAAGTCAAAATCTTGAATTCATCTTAAAATAGGTATATCCAAACTACCACTAACAAAAAAGGAACTGCTAAGACATTCTGAACTGATAAGTGTGGAACAGTGATCACAAAAAGTGAAAAAATGAAGTAAGCCCTATGATTGCATCAGCTTACTGCTTCCTGCCTGGATGCAAGGGAGAGGAAACTTGAGCAAAGACTAGTATTCTCCCTGAGTTAAGTAGACAGAGTTGAAAATTCTGGGAAACCAAGACGAGTAGAATTCACTGGGCAAAAGACTAGAGAGGAGAAAGTTGTGAGAAGAGGAGAACTGCACCTAAAAGAGACTAACAAAATTACCTTCCAGTCTTCAGGTGAGTACTCATCAGTGGATGGATGTGAGGCAACTACTTAAGGCCAGGGAAAGAATCACCTGAAGAAACAGGAGGAACAATCCCTGGAGCTCACACAAAGCTGAGAATAGTTTGTGTTCCCATGACTCAAAGTATGAAAAACCTCATAATGCATGGAGCATTGGGTAGAAGATTCAAAGGAAGGAAATTAGGCCTAAACTAAAGGCTGGTCTGGTCCAATCTAACAAAGCTTAAGAGCAAGCCTCAAAAGGATCAAACTATTTCCAAGTAACCATGTCCCAGAAAAAAACTAAAGAATGAAGAAAAACAAAAATATCCGATTCCCTACAAGGTAAAATTGAACACCCAGCATCCAATAAGAAATTACCAGGAAGACAAAGAAGTAGGAAAATAATGCCTATCATAGAGAGAAATATCAACCCACAGAACAGACCCAGAAATTGATACAGATAATAGAAGAGGCAAGGCCATTAAAAGTTACTTATAATATATTCCATACGTTCAAGATAAAAGCATTAATAAACTAATCTAACAAAATATGTTTTAACATAAAGGTTGACGCCAGGCTCTGTGGCTCACGCCTGTAATCCTAACACTCTATGAGGCCAAGGGGGAGGATCACTTGAGCCCAGGAGCTTGAGCCCAGCCTGGGCAACTAATGAGACCTTATCTCTATAAAAGAATAAAATAATTGTTTAAATTAAAAATAAATAAAATAAAAGTTGAAAAATTTCCAAATTTGATGAAAACTAACCCGTAAACCTATTAATAAGCAGCTCAATGAATCCTGAAAAGAAACAAAAAAGAAACCTACAAGACACATCATAATCAAATAATTTAAAAACTCTGATAAAAAGAAAATCTCAGAAGCAGCAAGAGAAAAGACATTACATATTGAGGAGCAGAAAACATGTCTATCAGTAGAAAGTACCTGTACTACAAAGAAATATTAAATGAAGCCCTCAGGCAGAAGGAAAATGGTACCAGATAGAAATCAAAATCTATACAAAAGAATGAAGAGCCCCAGAAATGGCAAATATGTAGATAAATCTAAATTTCTCCTTTTACTTATTTTTTGAAAATCTCTTAAAAGACAAATAACTTTTTAAAGAAAAAATAAAAAATCATAGAGTTCCTAACATATGTACAAGTAAATTATATGACAATAGTACAAAGGGCAGGAGAGAAAAAATGGGAGAATACTGATGTAAGGTTCTTTTATTTTAGATAAAAAGATATAATATTACTGAAGGTAAACTGTGATAAGTTAAACATGCATACTATAAACCCTATACCAACCACTTAAAAAACCCAAATTTATAATAAGCTAACAAAGGCAACAAAATAAAACTATAAGAGGAAAAGCAGGAGAAGCAGCAGCTGTACATTGCTTGTTTCCAGACTTTCAGATATCACAAACAAGTAAATTAGAAATAAAATATGATGAATGGAAACATCAACATAGGGTAAACTCTTCTTTGTCAAGTAAAAAGTTACAAATAAAAAGCACAATTACTGTTTTATTATCACCATTAGTTCATAAAAGAAAAAGTACTTTTGGCCAGATATGGTGGCTCAAGTCTGTAATCTCAGCATTTGGGAAGGCCAAGGAGGGAGGATGCCTTGAGGCCATTTGTTCAAGACCAGCCAGGACAATAGTGAGAACCCATTTCTACAAAAAAAAAGGCAAATTAGCCCAGCATGGTGGTGCACACCTGTAGTCCCAGCTGCTCAGGAGTCTGAGGCAGGAGGATTGCCTAAGACCAGGAGTTTGAGGTTGCAATGAGCTATGAGGACATCACTGCACTCTAGCCCAGGCAACAAAGTGAGACCTTGTCTCAAAAAACAAACAAAATAAACAAAAATTAAAAAATTAGGCCGGGCACGGTGGCTCAAGCCTGTAATCCTAGCTCTCTGGGTGGATCCTTTGAGCTCAGGAGTTCGAGACCAGCCTGAGCAAGAGTGAGACCCCATCTCTACTATAAATAGAAAGAAATTAATTGGCCAACTAAAATATATATAGAAAAAATTAGCCGGGCATGGTGGCACATGCCTGTAGTCCCAGCTACTTGGGAGGCTGAGGCAGCAGGATTGCTTGAGCCCAGGAGTTTGAGGTTGCTGTGAGCTAGGCTGATGCCACGGCACTCACTCTAGCCTGGGCAATAAAGTGAAACTCTGTCTCAAAAAAAAAAAAAAAAAAAAAAATTAACGGGGCATGGTGGTGCACACCTATATAGTCCTAGCTACTCAGAAGGCGAGAGGATCACTTGATCCCAGGAGTTCAAAAAGGCAGTGAGCTATGATGGTAATACTGTACTCCAGCCTGGGTGACAGAGTGAGATCCTGTCTCCAAAAAAAAAAAGAAAGAAAGAAAGAAAAAAAACGATACTTTAAAATTACAGAAGCAGGAAGACCAATCACAAAATAATGCATCACTCACTCCACTCTCCTTATTTTTTCTCATTTTACCATAGACATTGGTATGATGGTTTAGGATATAGCATTTGGATATCTCTGCTCTCATGGCTGTGCCTTCATATACAGGCACTATCAAGAAAAGTCTGGAGGCCGGGCGCAGTGGCTCACGCCTGTAATCTTAGCACTCTGGGAGGCTGAGGCGGGCAGATTGGTCAAAGTCAGGAGTTCGAAACCAGCCTGAGCAAGAGTGAGACCCCATCTCTACTATAAATAGAAAGAAATTAATTGGCCAACTAAAAATATATATAAAAAATTAGTTGGGCATGGTGGCGCATGCCTGTAGTCCCAGCTACTTGGGAGGCTGAGGCAGGAGGATCACTTGAGCCTAGGAATTTGAGGTTGCTGTGAGCTAGGCTGATGCCGTGGCACTCACTCTAGCCTGGGCAACAAAGTGAGACTCTGTCTCAAAAAAAAAAAAAAAAAAGAAGTCTCTTAAATGACTAGAACACAAAGTAGTGTACAGAATATTCACCTAATCTAGCATAGCAGTTCAATCATTTCATAAAAGCTACACTATGAAAACAGACAGATTCTCTTAAAACTGACATCAAACCAATAAACATTGATTATGGGTACAGAGTAGGCATGCCAGCAAATTCTAAGAGTTGGTCAAGAATGGCAACACAACTTAAATTCTGCAAAAAAGTCAAACTGGCCAAGAAAGGTGGCTCATGCCTGTAAACCTAGAACTGTGGTAGGACGCTCAGGCAGCAGGATTACTGGAGGTCAGGAGTTCCAAACCAGGCTGAGCAAGAGTGAGACCCCATCTCTACTAAAAATAGAAAAAAATATCAGGGCATGGTGGCAGGCACCCGTAGTAACAGCTACTTGGGAGACTGAGGCAGGAGGATCACCCAGGAGGTGGAGTTTGCAGTGAGTGTGCTACTATGATGCCACTGCAGACTAGCTGGAGAAACAGAGAAAGACTCTGTCTCAAAAAAAAAAAAAAAAAAAAGGTCAAACTGCCTAGGTTAAAAACACAGCTCTCCATTTTATGTTTTAAGAACAGGCTGACACACAGCAGCTACAACAGCTGAGATCACTTAATAATAAATGGTGCTAAACTAAAAAAACAAACAAACAAAAAATACCCCAAAGCTCTCCCTTACTTCCTGGTGACCTTGAAAAAGTCAAAGAACTTCCCTGAGCCTTATAGGGCTGAAAATATATGCAAATTACTTAGCTGTGTGTCTGGCACATAGTAAAAAGATTGAGGAAATATTACCAGCTATTACTATTATTACTCTGTTTGGAAATGCTTCTGCCCTCATTTATCCAAACTGAATCACACATCTTTTTTAATAAAACACATAAATCTTTTCCAGGAAGCCTCTCTTTTTCTAACCAATCCCTAATTAACCCTGCTCTGGTTAATTCATTTGTTCCAGCATTTATTCATTCATTTGCAAAGTATTTTCTATTTTTTAGAAAACAATTTCTCTGCACTTATACAAAGAAGTTCTATAAAAATACACTTTCCTTTGTATGCTTTTCACACAAATTCTAAATCAGACTTAACCATGTAAGGCGAAAAGTGTCTATGTGTGTGTTATAGCTTTCAATAGCACCTTCTATTGAACTCTACAAAGAAATAAACCTTATTAAATGTTAACTCCACCAGCACCCTATTCTGCTAAGAAGACCAATAGGATTGTTAATTTTAATGTGTGTAGTTTTTACACAACAATGTCCAAACAGATGCCTTAACAGCCAACCAAGCAAAACGATTCTGACAGTCTCCCTTTATAAAGTACGTTTGTTGCTGAGTATCACTTTTAAAAGTTCAACCTCTGGGCTCAAAACTAATTTGTACTTCTGTATACCACAAAGTATTAGTAGCGCTAGTAAAATAAGCTACCCACAATTCGATACTATTCAGTTCATGGTAACAAAAGTTTTCCCTTGTGGAAGGTAACCCAGTAAAAACGGAACTCAAGTTTTCTCCAGGTCTCAAGAGACACACGGATGAAGCATAGGAACTGGGCGAGTTACCTCGACGTTGTCTGTGAGACCGTACTCAGAGTGAGGATTTTCTGCAACCTAGAAAACAAAACACCAGTTACAGAGACGTAACCTCCTCCCCTCGCCCCTTCTCGCTGCCTCCCCGCGCGCCGCCACCCTGAACCCAGGGCTTCCTGGTACCTGCGTCTGTCCCTCCAGCATCTGCTCCGGCTCCATGGCGGACCCTGCAAGTCACAGTCCCCGGATACTAGTCTTGGAAAACAAGAAGAGCCGCGAGTTACCCGGGAGATTTCAACATGAAGACACCAGGATGGAGTCCAGCCCAGCCCCCGACCCCGCCCCTCACCCCCACCTGGGCGCGGGAGCACCCCGAGCAGTAGAGCAACCAGGTGGGACAGTCCATGACCCGGCGCCCGCATCAGGTCCGGAAGCTCTGCGGTAATCCCACGTATCTAGAATAAGTGGGAAAACCGGGAAAGGGAGCTGATTACCCGCGCCCAAGCCGTTCGTTCCTAAGAGCCCTGCACCGCGCCACCAACTCCCAGCACGAACCGCTCCGGCCGTAAGTGACGGATGTCGCACAACTGGCGCGCCTGCGCAGAACTTCCCGGCCCGGCAGGCCTGGGGCTGGGAGGTTCTCAGGCTGTCCTGTGAGTCTATGAGACGTTCTGCGGTTTGCAGTGTGTCCTGGCTAGGGTCTGGCGTCAGAAGCCAGGCCTCCGATGAGACTAGTTCCTCAGCCTGCCCTCCCAGTGCAAGCGCCACCCCAGGTGCAAGCCCACTGACCAGCCCGCTCGGCCTGATCAACCCTGGGTGCTGCCAAAACAATCCTCTGAAGCTCTTCCTCAAGGAACTGAAACCACTTACTCCCTGAATGGCTCTTACTAGAAAGTCATAGGCCCAGGCTGAACAATCAATGACAGAATGTCAGTGTTGTACTCTAAAGCCTAAAGCAGGGGAAGAAACACTGTTTGGGAGTTCTGTAGTCAGTTTTCTCAAGCCCTTGAATCTGAATTGCAATGATATTGCTACCTTACATTTGTATTAAGATTTGTAATATGCAACAACTAACTTTCCTACCCATGGCCCTCTTGATGCTATTGTATTCATAAAAAATACAGAGAATAATTTGCCTCCTGCACACAATTTGTAAATAGCAAATGGAATCTGGTAAATTGGATTCTTTTAATTCCAATAAATTCAATTTATTTTAATGTAAAAATGATACACTCAAACTTCTTGGCTTTGACAAAATCCAATTTGTAGTCACACTTTGTAATATGAAAACTTGAAAACTTAATATCAAGGATTTGGAGACTAAATTATGGCATATCAATATGATGGAATATAAGCCATTAAAATTAAAAATCATGGCTGGGCACTGTGGCTCACGCCTGTAATCCTAGCACTCTAGGAGGCCGAGGCAGGTGGATCCTTTGAGCTCAGGAGTTCAAGACCAGCCTGAGCAAGAGCAAGACCCCATCTCTACTAAAAAAATAGAAAGAAATTAGCTAGACAACTAAAAATATATAGAAAAAATTAGCCGGACATAGTGGCACATGCCTGTAGTCTCAGCTACTCGGTAGGCTGAGTTAGCCTAGCTCACAGCAACCTCAAACTCCTGGGTTCAAGCAATCCTCTTGCCTCAGCCTCCCAAGTAGCTGGGACTAGAGGGGCCTGGCTAATTTTTTATTGATTTTGTGGAGACAGAGGTCTCAATCTGTTGCCCAGGCTCATCTCAAACTCCTGGCCTGCAGTCATCCTCTCACCTCAGCCTCCCAAATCACTGAGATTATAGGTATAAACCACTGTGCTCAGCGAATCTCAGAACTTTGGAAGGCCAAAGCAGAAGGCTGCTTGAGGCCAAAAGTACGAGACCAGACTGGGCAACACCAGCCTGGACAAAATAGTGAGACCTCATTTCTACCAAAAAAAAAAAAAATAGTATAAAAAAGTGCTGGGATTACAGGCATGAGCCACTACACCTGACAGCATCACTTCTTATACGTCTACCCATGAACCAAAAGTCTGAAATTTGCTCTGATCTGTCCAAATTATACCAGTTATTTTGATAAAGTGAATGCCATGTGATAAATGGCACAGGCCTAAATTACTGCCCATCCATGAACCATGACAAGGATATGACCTGGTGGTAAAGTTAATTCCACTTGAATTGTATGACTGCTACACAATGGGAGAGGATTGGTTCCTAAAGGGAAAACCTTAGTATGGCTAGGAAGGATGAAGAAAGGAAACAGTTAGCCAAGAAATCTTTACTAATGCATACTGGGTAAAGAGTTCCTATTCAGGCCAGGCGCGGTGGCTCACGCCTGTAATCCTAGCTCTCTGGGAGGCCGAGGTGGGCAGATCCTTTGAGCTCAGGAGTTTGAGACCAGCCTGAGCAAGAGTGAGACCCCATCTCTACTATAAACGGAAAGAAATTAATTGGCCAACTAATATATATAGAAAAAAATTAGCCGGGCAGGGTGGCGCATGCCTGTAGTCCCAGTTGCTTGGGAGGCTGAGGCAGCAGGATTGCTTGAGCCCAGGAGTTTGAGGTTGCTGTGAGCTAGGCTGACGCCACGGCACTCACTCTAGCCTGGGCAATAAAGTGAGACTCTGTCTCAAAAAAAAAAAAAAAAAGAGTTCCTATTCAGTATGGGCTCATCATAACAGAGATAAACTTTATATTTCAAAATAGCTAGAAGAATTGTAATGTTCTCAACACAAGAAAAGATAAGTGTATAGCCATTGAAAAGAATAAGTAGATCTATAGGTAAAAAACACAACATAATTTTATGTGAAAAATGCATGGCTGGGCGCAGTGGCTCATGCCTGTAATCCTAGCACTCTGGGAGGCCAAGGCAGGCGGATGGCTCAAGTTCAGGAGTTCAAAACCAGCTTGAACAAGAGCGAGACCCTGTCTCTACTATAAACAGAAATAAATTAATTGGCCAACTAAACATATATAGAAAAAATTAGCTGGGCATGGTGGCACATGCCTGTAGTCCCAGCTACTCGGGAGGCTGAGGCAGCAGATTACTTGAACCCAGAAGTTTGAGGTTGCTGTGAGCTAGGCTGACACTATGGCACTCACTGTAGCCTGGGCAACAAAGCGAGACTCTGTCTCAAAAAAAAAAAAATGCATGTCGTAAGAAAATCTTTTTTTTTTATTTTTTTATTTTATTTTTATTTTTATTTTTTTTGAGACAGAGTCTCGCTTTGTTGCTCAGGCTACAGTGAGTGCCATGGTGTCACCTAGCTCACAGCAACCTCAAACTTCTGGGTTCAAGTAATCCTGCTGCCTCAGCCTCCCGAGTAGCTGGGACTACAGGCATGTGCCACCATGCCCTGCTAATTTTTTCTATATATTGGCCAATTAATTTCTTTCTATTTATAGTAGAGATGGGGTCTCGCTCTTGCTCAGGCTGGGTTTGAACTCCTGACCTTGAGCAAGCCGCCTGCCTGGGCCTCCCAGAGTGCTAGGATTACAGGCGTGAGCCACCTTGCCTGGCCAAGAAAATCTTATAATGAGATTTTTTTATAAAAGGCTGGTCAAGTGAAGCAGTGGGAGTGGACTTATTATGAGATCCTATGATATTTTTAGACATGCATATTTATATGTTGATAGGAAAAAGGCTGGGGAGATATGCATGAAACTATTAATAGTGGTTACCCGGGGAGAGGGAAAACGGGGAGGGAAGTCTGACTTTTCTGAACTTTTAGATTGTTTGAACTATTTTTTTTTTTTTTACCAAAAACACAAATTTGTTTTAAAATTAAAAAGGTAAAAATGTTTAGATAAATTTTCTTTAATTGGAAAATATGTAGATTTTTAAATCGTAAGTAACACATAAAACAATGGAGAAAAATATGTGAGTAATGAATCTAATTGTATGATAATATTAAAAGAAAAATCTCCCAGCTCATTCTTTTTCCCTTCACTCAAGTATTTAGTAAGCATCTATTATTTGTTTAGGCCTCATGGTGAGCATGCAGAAAAGAGTTAACATAGCAGACCTAAAACTGCCATCCTTAGAAAGGTCTGCTTACAAGATTAGATCTGAACTGATGTCTGAGAACTTAAATAATGAACAGTTTCCTACACTGATATAAAACTTTCCCTAAATGATGACAGTGGCTGCCTGTGCCTAAACTCTGTAGACAATATGGTTTTTGTTAAGCACCTGCTTTCCTTTTAGGAGTTTGGGATTTTGGTATGTGTTGGGTAGAGGGTACATACAGGACCAGTTCCAATATAAAGCCCAAGCACTGAATTTCTGATGAGCTTTTCTGGTAGATGGCATTTTATACATGTGGTCAGAACATATTGCTGGCAGAATTAAGCACATCCTTTAAGAGTCCCCTGGGAGAAGACTCTTGGAAGCTTGCTTACACCTATCTTAAAAAAAAAAAAAGATGAGTGATATAGACTCTAAATTCTAAAGGACTTCAGATGAGGCTGAGATATATGTAAGAAGTTATCTTGGGGTTTTGTTTTTTGGTTTTTGGTTTCTTTTTGAGGCAGAGACTCACTCTGTCACCTCAGGTAGAATGCACTGGCGTCACCATAGCTCACTGCAACTTCCGACTCCTGAGCTCAAGCAATCCTCTTGCCTCAGCCTCCCAAGTAGCTGGGACTATAGGTGTGCACCATGGAGGCTCAGCTAATTTTTCTATTTTTAGTAGAGATGGGTCTCGCTTTTCTCAGGCTGGTCTGGAACTCCTGAGCTCAAGAAATGCTCCACCTTGGCCTCCCAGAGTGCTAGGATTCCAGGTGTGAGCCATTGTGCCTCACCAAGAAGTTATCTTTGGAGCCCTATGGAGAAAAGAATAAGTATTTAAGCAAAGCCTCAAATGACAAGCCTATATGGGAGGGCTAGGGGTCAAAATTCAGACTGAAATACTAATGAAGACACTAAGTGGAGAAAATGAGTATGGGACAAGATGGAGAGGAGGGTCTCAGGATAAAAAAGACTTTCTAAAACCACTGCAGTTGCAACCACCTTTGAAAAGAGACAAATCCTTTTATGTGTCCCAACATTTTACCTGGTGCTAACAGTTCCCATTACTCTGCTCTTCATGTGCACAGGAGTAAACATGCATTGTCTACCATAAATATAGAAATATAAAATTATATCTATAAACCAAGTATTTAGCTTAGCGTGCCAACTAATTACGCCTTCTTATAATCTAGATTGCCATTCTAGGGAATTCATTTAAAATTCTGTATGTACTGACTCTGCTATGCTTCCATAGCATCATAGCTTCAAAAATCAAGTTGAGCAGGTTGGGTAACAATTTATATTTACACCTACTATTTCAAAACCATGAGCTCATTCACACTTTCACCGAAGAAACAAATCCAATGCAAACTAGAAAATCTCAAACTGGTGACTCAGAGTTTTGTATTTGGTTGATTGGTTGGTTTTTAAATATTGGGCCAATAGTCCTTAGCCAATAGATTTCATATAAAAATTCAAAATTCTAGTTTCTCTTAAAAATTTTTAAAAATCTGGCAAGTTAGGTCCCATGTTCCTAAAATGCAAAAATCAGCAGGAGCTGAGTATCAGTTGTCCTGTTTAATTAGGGGATGCAACTCTTTAGTTACTCATGGTCTCCACCATCATTTATATCATATATGCTTTTTTTTTTTTGAGACAGGGTCTTACTCTGTCGCCTACACTGACATGCAGTGGCATGATCATAATTCACTGTAGTCTGAAACTCCTGGGCTCAAGCTATCCTCCCACTGCAGGCTTCCAAGTAACTAGGACTACAAATCTGTGCCACCACGACCACTTATTTTTATTTTTTATTTTTTGTAGAGACAGGGTCCTGCAGTTTTGCCCAGGTTGGTCTTGAACTCCTGGCCTCAAGCGATCTTCCCAAAGAGCTGGGATTACAGCCATAAGCTACCATGCCTAGACACATATGCATTTTTTTTTTTTTTTGAGACAGAGTCTCACTTTATTGCCCAGGCTAGAGTGAGTGCCGTGGCATCAGCCTAGCTCACAGCAACCTCAAACTCCTGGGCTCAAGCAATCCTGCTGCCTCAGCCTCCCAAGTAGCTGGGACTACAGGCATGTGGCACCATGCCCAGCTAATTTTTTCTATATATATTAGTTGGCCAATTAATTTCTTTCTATTTATATAGTAGAGATGGGGTCTCGCTCTTGCTCAGGCTGGTCTGGAACTCCTGAGCTCAAATGATCCGCCCACCTCGGCCTCCCAGGGAGCTAGGATTACAGGCTTGAGCCACCCCGCCTGGCCCCACATATGCATTTTTGAATGTCCACCATCCTGTTGACCCAAATAAATAACTGAGGCAAAAACTGCAAAAAATGGAGGTTTATTAAGCCAAGATTTTGAGGATGCACCTCGGAAAAACATAAACTGCAAACAAGCTGTGACTGTTTTTCAGAAGCGAAAGAACTGTCAGTGTTTTAAAGGTATACAGAGAGAAGGAAAAAGGCAGGGGGAGAGGGAGGCTGATGAGGTAGTACTTACATTCTTGTGAGGCCCAAGAAATATACATTTTACATAAAATAAGGGAGTAAAAGGAGCATCATTTATGTAGATGACCCTGGGTAGGTTGAAGAATGCCTGATTCTCTCTTGTTTCCAATTCTGTTACCTGAAAAATAAACTTGTAATTCATTATTAGTGTGGAATCAAACAGACTTTAGTTTTAGGTGCTAGACATAGGTATAATTTGTATGTCCTTGCTTATGGGAGGACAGCAAGAAATTTACTTAATGAATGATCAGTAGGGTCAGTTCTTCACAGAAGCCTGAGGCTTTTACCTTCTTTTTTGCATAGAGATGAGCAGGGAGGGTGGTGTAATGCCATGAGACTTTGATTTTCTTTTTAGAACCCACACATAGGACCCATACAAGTTATTATATCTACCTAACCACTGTTGCTATTTGAGGTTTTGGCCACTGTATTAGACTGTAACCGTAGCTGAGCACAGTGGCTCACACTAGTAATCTCAGCACTTTGGGAGGATCAGGTGGGAAGATAACTTGAGGTCAGGAGTTATAGACCAACCTAGGGAATATAGCAAGGCCTTATCTCAACAAAAAATATAAAAATAAACCAGGTGTGATGGCACAAGCCTGCAGCCCTAGCTCCTTCAGAGGCTGAGGTAGGAGGATTGCTAGAACCTGGGAGTTTGAGGCTGCAATGAGCTGCGATCATGCCACTGTACTCCAGCCTGGGTGACAAAGTGAGACCCTTTCTCTGAAAACAGAAAAGAAAAAAAAAATGACTATGAGTTCAATTGTTTACTGTAATCTTGGCACCTCATTCATTGCCTGGTACATTATCTGTTCTTAATACCTATTTTTTTTTTTTTTTTTTTTGAGACAGAGTCTCCTTTGTTGCCCAGGCTAGAGTGAGTGCCATGGCATCAGCCTAGTTCACAGCAACCTCAAACTCCTGGGCTCAAGCAATCCTGCTGCCTCAGCCTCCCGAGTAGCTGGGACTACAGGCATGCGCCACCATGCCCGGCTAATTTTTTCTATATATATTAGTTGGCCAATTAATTTCTTTCTATTTATAGTAGAGACAGGGTCTCGCTCTTGCTCAGGCTGGTTTCAAACTCCAGACCTTGAGCAATCCGCCCGCCTCGGCCTCCCAGAGAGCTAGGATTATAGGCGTGAGCCACCGCGCCCGGCCAATACCTATTTGTTAAATGAATGAAAGATCTGTGCCACACTGTGGACTCAATTCAGGGAAATGTTTAGTTGTTCGCAGTTATGTTTTTTGCTTATTAACACAGAGATAATAATCCAACAATTGTTACTTCACTTCTCTTATCCCTCACCTTCAACCATGTCTTTTGATTGGTTTCTCTACTTTACGTTTTCTGCCTTTTTCAAAATAAGTCATCTCCTCTCTTGGCTCTAGATATGCCATTTTATTTTACTTATATTTTTTAGTTGAAAAGAGATCCTTAATATTTGTCATTTGTCTCTACTTCAAATAATTTAATATCTCTCAAACTGAAGGTTTGGAGTTCCTTAGAAGGCAAGTAGAGCAGAAATAGCCAAAAAACTATTTGGTGGTAGGCATTGTGGTAAATAAATTAATGGGTTAAAGTGATAAAGTGACTGAATGTCCTGGATTAGTTAGCACAGTACCCGGCTCCTCCTTTTTGTCCTGGGGAAACTGGCCCAGATTCTGTTCAAGATTAAGTGTCCTGAAAGTTCTTACAATCTAAAAACAGGGAGGCTGTCACATTGTGGGTAGAATGGCTAAGAAGGTTAAGATCTTCAGTCCTGGCAGATTATAAGGCCAGGGTATTATCAAGGCACTATCTTTGTTGCTTTCCTTTTTTTCTTTCCTTTCTTTCTTCCCTTTCTTCTCCCCCTCTTCCTTCCTTCCTTCTTTCCTTCCTTTCCTTCTTTCCTTCCTTTCCTTCTTTCCTTCCTTTCCTTCTTTTCTTCCTTTCCTTCTTTTCTTCCTTTCCTTCTTTCCTTCCTTTCCTTCTTTCACAGGGTATCTATGTTGCCAAAGAGGCTGGATTCGAATTCTTGGGCTCAAGCATCCTCCCTCCTCAGTCTCACAAGGAGCTGGGACTACAGGTGCACACCACTGCACCTGAAGACACTCTTTTCCCTCTCCTCCCCTCCCCTCCCCTCCCCTTCCCTCCCTTCACCTCCCCTCCCCTTCCCTTTCTTTTCTTTTATCTCTTTTCTCTCACTTTGTTGTCCAGGCTAGAGTGAGTGCCATGGCATCAGCCTAGCTCACAGCAACCTCAAACTCCTGGGCTCAAGCGATCCTCCCCTCAGCCTCCCAGAGTGCTAAGACTACAGGGGTGAGCCACTTTGCCTGGCCAAGAAATTATTTTTCTTTTCTTTTTTTTTTTTTTTTTTTGAGACAGAGTTTCACTTTATTGCCCAGGCTACAGTGAGTGCCCTGGCGTCAGCCTAGCTCACAGCAACCTCAAACTCCTGGGCTCAAGCAATCCTGCTGCCTCAGCCTCCCAAGTAGCTGGGACTACAGGCATGTGCCACCATGCCCGGCTAATTTTTTCTATATATATTAGTTGGCCAATTAATTTCTTTCTATTTATAGTAGAGATGGGGTCTCGCTCTTGCTCAGGCTGGTCTGGAACTCCTGAGCTCAAGTGATCCGCCCACCTCGGCCTCCCAGAGAGCTAGGATTACAGGCTTGAGCCACTGCGCCCGGCCTAGAAATTATTTTTCTTGACACAAATTTAGGAAGATATTAAATCACAAAATGAATTTGGTACTGAGATATAATTCCAAGGGATAGAAGATATGGATTTAGAGTACTAAAAAATGAGATCCCAGGAGAGCGAGAAATCTGGAATGGCTTTATAGGTGTAAGAAACAAAAACAAAATTTATTGAACTCTGTTAAGATCCAGGTATTCTGCTGAAGGTTTTAGATTATTCTTTCATTTTATAATTTAAATCTTATTATGTCTATTTTACAGAGGCATTAACTAGAATACCAACACCAGTCTTGCTGTCTCTCTATCCCATCTTTTTGCCATACAAAAAAATGGCAAAGGTGCAGAAAAGCACAGTCAATATTAAGTACAACTGAATAGCAAAGTGGGAGGCCAGCGGCCAGAAGCCCAACATCTGGATACTCATAAATGAAAGATCACTTATCCTCTAGGGCTAATAATATATTTATTTCATAATTAATAAAATAAATCATGTAAAAATATTATTCTTGAAACCTTAGATTTTTACCTTAAATCACTGAGGTAGTATGTGTAATTAACTAATATGTGATGTTAAGAAAGTAACAGATTCTTAGAGCCTTAAATCGTTTTTAAAAATTGAGACAATAATGCTTAACTCAAGTAATGATGATTGAATAAGACAGTAAAAGTTAATCTGTTTACCCCAGAATATGGGTTCAGTAAATGTTAGCAAGTAGTAGCAGTCATTATCATCATCGTTATTGTTGTCTCCTTAAACTTAAGCATGTTAATTTGCCCTGTGATCAAATCTAAGGTTTTTATGATACAGCAAAACAGTTGGGAAATAGTATCTTAAATGAGAGATGCTTAAGCTCTTATCTGAACATGAAGTAAAAGGAAATTCTGCAAATAATCACTATGCTAGATTACTTGCAAAGATGGCCACAATAATTCCTCTCATCCCTATACATACGCTCCTTTGGAATGTGACTTTGCCACTTTTCTACCAAGATATGGAGTGTATTTTCCCATCTCTTTCATTGGAGTTGTCCTTGTTACTTCTTGCCTCCTATTCTTTAAGATAGGGTCTCACTCTGTCACCCAGGCGGGAGTGCAGTGATGAGATCACAGCTCAATGCAGCCTCCAACTCCCAGGCTCAAGGATTCCTTCTGGCTCAGCCTCCCAAGTAGCTAGGACTACACCACATCCAGCTAATTTTTTTTTTTTTTTTTTTTTTTTGAGACAGAGTCTTGCTTTGTTGCCCAGGCTAGAGTGAGTGCTGTGGCGTCAGCCTAGCTCACAGCAACCTCAGACTCCTGGGCTCAAGCGATCCTCCTGCCTCAGCCTCCCGAGTAGCTGGGACTACAGGCATGTGCCACCATGCCTGGCTAATTTTTTTTTATATATATATATTAGTTGGCCAATTAATTTCTTTCTATTTTTATAGTAGAGACAGGGTCTCGCTCAGGCTGGTTTTGAACTCCTGACCTTGAGCAATCCGCCCGCCTCAGCCTCCCAGAGCGCTAGGATTACAGGCGTGAGCCACCTCGCCCGGCCATCCAGCTAATTTTTAAAATTTTTATAGAGACAAGGTCTCATTATGTTGCCCCAGCTGGTCTGGAATTCCTGGCCTCA